>VYXH01006635.1:55006-105042 GCA_013397275.1 Burhinus bistriatus
AAGATCAGGATAGGAAAATTTTACTCTTTCCTGCTTCCTTTTCACTGACTCGAAGAGAAGCTTCTGCTGTCTCCACAAGAAACAACTGTAAGGTCAGATTTGTTTGAAGGGAATGGAGAGGAGAGTCTCTGGTTTCTTTCCAAAAAGCAGTTTATTTTAGATTCACAAAAGGTCAAGAAGAATAAATTGCAATGGATACTCTTCCTGTGTAGCCAAACATATTTCCAAGCAGAAACAATATGTTATAAAGAAACAAACAAGTAAATATAAGGAGGCTGAAGAAAACCCCATCCCTCAAACATTTCTGACTGCAGAATGGTACCATTCTCACATATGCTCAAGGAGTAAAATTACTTTTAAAAGGAGGTGGGGGTGGTAGATGTGACTTAGATAAACATAGAGGCTCACTTTTGGGAGATAGTTACACATTGGAACAAACATCCTAGCACTGAATGAAACTCCGCCAGCATGGCTTAGTCCTGATCTCTATTGCAATCCCTTGTACAACAAAGGAAATGGCGTATCAGCCCATAATTCTGCTGGAAAAAGCTGATGCACACAGTAATATATACAGTCCGTTACCTACAGTATATAAGGTTTATTTAGGTCCTTCACCCCTGATCTGAATGCTTTAACAGCAGCATGTTTAGTTGTTTGGATGCTTTCATTCCCCACGTGTTTTCCTTCAAGCAGGTACATGTAGCTCCATTTCAGCAAGTGATGGAGAAAAACGCAAAGGATTACCTGGAGGACATTAATCTACTTAGACTGTAAACCAAGAATATCTTACTTTATTGTGGGCTTAATCCACTACCAGGTATTTAGATTATTCTGCAGCCAACAAAAATTAATGAGAAATGCAAATCCTACAAAGGGGAAAAACTACTGGATAGATTTGTATCATTGCCTGCTGACATCCCTAGTACTAAGGAAGCCCAACCAAAACCTGGAAACAGCACGGCTATGTCTCCAGAGGACATTGTTTATTTAGTTGTGCCTAACACTGAGCTGGATTTTGACTTGGGTCAGCACAGGCTCCAAGGAGCCCTGCCTGGACATTTATGGAGAATGTTTGCTGGCTGCCTGAAAATGGCCTCTGGCCAAGGAGGCCAGAGCCCCTCTGGTCCAAGCACTGGGACATGGAGACAGGCTTTCTTTTTTGTTCTTACACAGCACCTAATGCTGGGCATCATGGTTCCAGAGCTATCATTTCTCTATCGGACTGCCATGCTAAAGCAATAACAACTGTCTTGCTGAGTTTCCAGGTAATAAAGTTGCACTTTTCTCTAATTGCCATGATCACTGACAGTTTATGTTAATCAAGTGACACTGACATAAAGTGATGGGCTGCCAGAGGACTAGAAAGCATTTTACCCTTAGCTGTTTCTGACATGTTTGTGTGCACAGTTCAGTTTACCATTAAGAAGGCAAATAATGACCCATCTCCAATTTGAGGCTGGGTCCCTTAAGTAGTAAATTGAAAGCCAATGTTTAAACAAAGAGACACAACGACAAATTCAGCTTGACACTCCAGGAAAAGGGTCATTAGGCAGCAGAGGCCAGGCAATCTTCATCTGACCCTTAGGAGGTTTCTGCTGTACTTTAACGACCACTGAAGATATCGTTCATCTTTACTCAACCCAGTTCCTAACAATACAAGGGTCTGAAGAAGTCGGGCCAATGACTGGCTATAGGTGCACGATGGCTCTACACATGCCTTTTTTCCCTTGCAAACCACCAAGCAGACGTGCAGCCTGGGGCACAGCCCACCAAGCAACCTGCCATACATCAAAGGATGCATTTAGCAGGCCAGGTCCCACTGCAGGGAAAAGGCTGTGGCACTGTGCCACAAGCCAGCGGGCAGGAGAGGATCTGAAGTACACCAGTGGAACCCTTCCAACGCTGATTCGCAGGAATCAGCATGGTCCATGGGCCATGGCATCCCAGACCACCACTGGCTCCTCCACCATCATTTGGGAATGATGGATGTGAAATACTGCTGAAGGATTTCATAAAACCATCTCGCTACCTCTCCTCTCCGTAATCCTGGGGCATAATCCTAAAGAATGGAATAGGATTTCAACAGGTAATATAATGTTGCCGTGTGGCCTTTCCTATTGATTTGAAGGTAAAGTATTAGTATCTGAACTGCTACATGCTTGGATACATATTGTCCTGGTTTGAGGTAAAACAGGACCCATTTTCTGGTCAGTAATTTTACTTTGCAGCTAAGCCTCTTCTAACTAATTGAAGTCTCTGAAATTAACAACTTATTGATCAGACACTGTTTGCTGCCAGAGTGATAAGACCTGATTGTTTATAGTTGATGCCGAGGAATGGGATGCAGAGAGGTTCTTGCTTATACTTACTGCCAT
The DNA here is from genome assembly GCA_013397275.1 of Burhinus bistriatus. Classification (NCBI taxonomy): domain Eukaryota; kingdom Metazoa; phylum Chordata; class Aves; order Charadriiformes; family Burhinidae; genus Burhinus; species Burhinus bistriatus. Next base: position 57,382 of record VYXH01006635.1, read on the forward strand.
AACAACCAAGGGCAGCCAACTTTGTTATTTGCCCTATTGGAGGATCGGAAGTGGAAGAACGTAGAGAGGTCACACCTGCGGGGAGGAGTGGACAGGACAGGTGACCCAAAACTGACCAACAGGATATTCTATCCCATCTGCCTCATGCTCCGTATAAAAGCTTGAGGGATCAAAGGGTCAGCTCTTTTTCTTCAGTGGCCAGCATCCGAGGAGGACTCTGTCTGCCTTTGATCCCGATCAGTGTGTTCCGGAATCCAGGTCCAGAATCCAGTTCCTGTCTATCACTGAGTCCAGTCTGGGACTTTGCCAGTGCTTGCCAGTGATGCGATGGTCATCCTGGGAGCTTGATACGGTTTTGTATATATTGTATATATTTCATTATTTTCTTTTTATTATTTTATTACTATTTTCATTAAAGTAGTTTAGTTTCTTTTTAAACTCACAAGTCTCTTTCTCTTCCATCTCTCCCTTCAGGGAGAGATGGGAGAGAGCATCTGTCATTCAGTTCAGTGGCCAGTCCGGCCCAAACCATGACACATATATAATCCTTCACTTTGGAAGACTACTTACTATTTCCTCCACCCCCTGAGGCTTTCTGTCAACACTGATAACTCCCATCTAGGATAGGAAAGCATTAGAAGTGTTTCCACTTAATGGTAATCAAATTATTTTTTAAGAACTTGTAAATCCAAACAACTCTTCTTCCATTACGCTGTCCCAGCAAAAGCCAGTAATGTTTCCAGATAGACGAGAAAGAACAGTTATACCCTATGGAAAAAGGTATCTGAAAGATAGGCTTACTTCCCCTAAAGGCAAGTCAAAAGCACGCAACAGTTGCATAAAGAAAACAAGGAAACAACATTTAAATTAATAATATATATTCTCCTAGAGTTGTGGTTCTGCTGCAAAAATACAGAAGGGGATGGGAATTCACAGAGTGTCAACTTTATAGAGTCACAGTGATGGAATAAGTGCCTGGTACATAACTGAAGGTCTCATTTTAGGATAAGTCCAGGAGCTTCTTGCTGTCCTGAGAAGTAGTTCTTAGAGCTTTCCCTTTTCTCCTCCGTACTTTGAACTAGGAACCTACACAGTCAGCTGCCCAACTGAATGGAAAATACTTCTTCATTCCAGAGTGCACAGCTGTATGCAAATATGCCTGTTAAAATCCCATTCTTCAATTTAACCTCTCAGCAGTCCTGCATGCTGATACGTTCAGTCCATTTTAAACTGTAAAATCTAATGAGAAAATGCTCCCGCAAGCTTTGTCTGACCCTGCATTAGAAGAGCTCGGTTAACCACGTGAACCTTTAATTTGTAAAGGCAGAAGCCTTCCTGCCAGATGCCGCTGCTTCTCACAAAGCTCATCCACAGACAGCGGTGAACATATGCAGCCCCAGTGGGTGTGTGCTGCAGAGGCAGGTAGCCAGCTTGGTATTTTACATCTTTAGGCACTTTCAGAGCAATAGATGTTTAGGTTGAGTAATTCCCATTGGGACAATTGCACCTACAACTGTTTGGGATTTTGTCAGCCTGCCTCACTGCAATACAACTATGAAGAAGTTCATGCACAGGAACGGGCCAACAAGGGACAAACTTTGTCACTTTATGCCCTGATTCAGTGAGGAATAGAAGCATATATTTAATTGCCAGCTTGTTTTGACTATTCACGTGCAGAAAAAAGGCGCAAGCTGAAGTGCCTTGCGTAGCTCAGTCACAGAGCAGTGTAACAAGCATTATGGGAGCTCAAAGACAAAAGTAAAAATTAAGGTTTTGATTTTAAAAGCCTAACCAGGGATGGGTTCGATGAGAAAATGAGTGCTGCCATGCCTAAATGAGCACATCTGGTCAACTTTATTTTTAACAGGACAAAGACTCTTTTCTTCAAGGCCAAGATACTTGGTCTTTAATCTTTTTCCATATTTCTCATGCTTATCGCATATGGGCGTATCATAAAGATGTCTTTATCACTTCTTCCTTTTGATTAAAGGCTCTGAGTAATGCTAGCCAATATCAATAACGATGCCCTAAAAATAACATTATCATCGCACCAGAACCTTGCAGGGAACACCGCGTTAATCTCACAAGTCCCTCTTGTACGGATCATCCAGCGTGCTTAGAAAAAAAATACATGAAGAGCAAGGCTCTTCAACTCCATTATGTTCAGAGTATCATTCAGATTCAGTATCATTACAGAGAGTGAAAGCCTAGGAGATCTTTACATTTATCACACAGTTAAACTGCTCAGATATTACGCAGGCAGGTTGGGGGATGAGGGAGGGAGAAGAGAGAGAGAAAAAAAAGTAAGTTGGCTCAGGACTTCATCCCAAACAGAAACCAAATGTTAGCCACTTTTGAAGTACCATAAAGTTTTAAAATGTTTGAGTCAAAGGAAACAGTGAAAGTAATTAGTCTTGCCACACATTCAATCATCATCAAACTAAGAATCAGCCCAATAGGTATGTATATATGCATATAAACAGAAATACACATTGGTCAAAAATATGGTTGAGGTATCAGCCATGTGAAAGGTGAGACTACAGCCAAACAAAAAAATAATTCCCATAAAAGGCATTGATTGCCAACCAGCTAAGTTATTACAGACAATTGGTATGTATATGGGACACAATGATAATAAGGACACTTCATCGTCCTAAAGGAAATAACAATTGTGGGAAATCATTTTAATAGTGCTCAGAAGGATTACAAAATCCCAGTTTCATGTTGTTCTACAACAGACTAATGTTTTCCCATAAATTATAGCAGATTTCAAGGGAAAACAATTAATGGTAACAGAATCAAAGACATATGAAAGCTTTCCCATTTAAAGTGACTGCTCCTTTTAAAATAGCTGGTTTTAATTAGCTGCTTCCTAAGATCATTAAAGGTACATATTGAAGGTACATTTCCAAACACACTTCTGCACTCAAGAAGCTTGTAAAATTGTGATCAACAGCAGCAAAATTATTTGTAAATTGGCTGAATGCTCATTAAAAGAACGAAATTTAGTAAATAGTCCAAAGGTGGTATTTCTGTCCTTCACTGTCATGGTCAACTGCTGAAGAAAAGCAAAACTATAACAATATTCTTAAGGCAAACATCCCCAGTACATGCAAACCATCAGACCAAAACCCTGTCTCAGCTACTGGAAGGTGAGCCTCTGCGTTATTAATTTTGCGTGAGAATTTTCCTTTTACTAACTTAACATAACATCTCAGTTTCATACCTTATTAAGGTCTTCAAAGAGGTAACAAACAATAAAAGGACTTTTTTCAACATGTTGGTTTGTCAGTGCTTTATGCATATCTTGAAGTAACTAGCAATTAATTTGTGCATGTACATGTCTAGACAGGTGACTTAAAAAAACATCCTTGAATTCATAAAACATGTCGTGGATTTTTATGTTTCTCTACAGAGACTTCAGAAACCAACACAAAAAGCATTAATAAAGTTGACCAAATGCTAAGAATTATTCTGATTTTCAACATGTTTGAGCAAGACAGAATGAGGCATCTGACCTGCTTTTGATCATTCACTTTCACAAAATATTTCAACCAGGCCTCCGAGATGCACGTGCTGTTGATTTTTTTGAGCAGTTGCAAATCAAAACATGTGCGGAGCTAAAGTGCAATCAGTTATGTGGAGGTTAATAAAATGTCCTGGACTGGAATCCCTTCAACAGATCTGGTTTTAAGACCTCTGTACATATGTTTGCTTTGGGTGTGTCATTTGAGTTCATTAATGAGCAAAACTACCAGTAGATCTGCTTGGCCTCTGCTATTTTCAGGTTTTTTTGAATCCATTAATGACATTGGGATCTGCACGTCTAAATCATGCTAATAGAACAGAATCACTGGCAAAATAAAGATAACAGTAAAAAAAATAAAAAATAAAGCCCTGAGTGTGCCCGAGTACAGGCTATGCAGATGCACCATTTAACTTTTCTTTGATGGAGTAGTGGCATTTCAGACTTTTGAATTAGCAGCGTGGTGCATTCCAGCTAAACAAAAGGTGTTTTCTGTTTTGACATCTCTTATAACTGGGGTATGTGGTCTAAATCCAGATTTTCAGAGGCAAATGCTTATTTTCAGTGCCCCCTTACCTGAACGATCAGCTCATTGATCCTGGAAAGGTGCTGGTGTCCTGGAACCATTCCCACGCTCCGTCAGATTTCCAGAGTCTTACGCTGTACTCTCTAAACCGTGCCTCCTTTCTCAGCTGTAAATTGTAGCAAGAAGACACCACTTAAGGAGAGGGGAGATAGTGAAACAAAATGAACTGCAGAGGGTGAAAAATCTCTGGTATGCCTACGATTAAAGCTTTGTATCCTGCATCCCAGAAAGGAAAAGGGAACTTTTAAAAATATTATTGGAACCTCTCAAAAAAAATTAATAATCCTGTTGTGTGACTGGCAATGAGCTACAATGCAGAGTTCTCTTTTTCATTCCTTGATTTGTTCCTTTAAACACTTTCTGTCCGACACACAGAAAGCTGCACAAGTAGAGTTCATAACCTTTTTGCAAGTGTCCACAGGACTATGTGTTGGCACCTGCCTAAAAGTTTATAATAAAAATATAGATTTAGATTTCCAAGTTAGGGTTTTCACAGTTAGATTTCACATGGGCAGCAGAAATGAGCACAACCAGAAGATTTCTCTCTCCAGAGCACACAATGCTTATTCTGCTTCAGAGCCAGCCCAGACCATTCACAGAGACCTGGGGTTAGTGCAGGGAGTATCTTTGTACTCTTACAACCTCTCTGCCATGAAAGATGGGGAATTCCTCCCGTAATGAGGAAGAGTTGTTTGATTTATAGCCTCTGAAAATATCTTCTTATTAAAGAAGATATATTTGCAGCTCGAGACAGAAATGAACTCTTTGGAGCAAAGGGTCAGCTTGTTTCAAGAAAGAGACCCGAAGATCTCACAGATCAGAGCCACTTCCTATATCTTGAAGGCATGTGTCTCGTAAGTGGCTGACAGACTCCCTAGGTTTTGGGTGCTCCGAAACACAGATGTAGTAAAGTGATCTCATATTCAACTGGCCAGGATATTTCATCCTTTCTTCTTAGCTATGGACTTAGCATCATGAGGTGGACCTTCATCACTTCTGAGGGATTGCTGTACTCCAGACACCTTGGGATGCTTGTTAGGAACAAGAAGATGCCTCATGACTTCAGCAGAAGCATCTTTGCCTCCCCAGTAAATGTGGCTCTTTGGGAGCCTACCACTTGGGTACTCCATGTCACAACTGGACTCCTCACTGGGGATGGGCAGTGCCCATGGCAGAGCCCAGTTTTCTGGTGTGAGGAAGAGAGCAGCTTGGGCCTCTGAAGGGGACTTACCAAGTGACCCTTGGGAATGAATTAAATTAAAAGGGAGGCAAGCAGCTACCAGCTCCTGGAGGTAGGTCCTTAGAACTTGGGTACTTGGCACTGATGAGGGAAAGGCTCTTGGCCGTGAGAAACTCCCTACCGTCAGAAATCAGAAAGTAACCCAAACCCATCATGAGCAGGGCGATGCAAAACCCACCTCTGTGCGCATGAATCTTGGTTAACCCCCCCGTGATCTGCTGCAGTAGCCCTGCACGAGTTGCTTACCCTTTCTGTGCCCCAGTTCACCCTTCTACTAAACCAGGATAAAATTACTTGCTTACCAATTGCCACAGGAAAGCAGTATCCTAGAAAAATACCAAGATAGACTTAACTAGGCTTGTAAATTATTTTGATATTCCCAGATGAAAGTTCCCTGTAAGTATAAAGTTTTATTATTATTTCAGCTGCTCCCTTCCATAGCATAATTGCCAAAAAAGGCTTTAGAAAAGCCTCAGATTAACCATAATACTTTTCTTGTTAATGACTAGCAAAACATTATACTTCTCACATGTGGGACACAAGTGTTTGATTTCAGTTTAGTGCACCAGCATTTAAGAACCAAAGCAAGTATCGCTCCACATCTTGCTCAAACCTGACGTAACTTTCTCTCTCAGAAAATATGTTTCGGGGACAGTCCGGCTGTGCTTGTTTGCAACTTACACAATTTCAAATATAATTTATAGAGAGACTAACCTAAGGTCAATTATTATTACCATCTTGAAAAAGTGATTGTAAACTGGGAATAGCTCCTGCTTTAATCATTTGCTCTACAAAGCAAAATAGAAATAGTTTGTCATGAAAAATGTGTCTTCCAGTGTAAGCATCCAATGTGAAAAGAAATTGTAAGATTAAAAATGATAGCTTTCAGCTGTTGCTCAGTAAGTAGTCAATGTTTCTTCTCTTCTGGAAAGCTGATACTCCCTCTTCAGAGGAATTTAAATGGACAAAATTGGAATTGGAGAGTACAAGAGATGTAATGAGACTGCAGCCATTCCTGTGATTCTCTTCATAGGAGATGTTTAACATCTTGTTCGCTACCCACAACTGCTACGTGTAGGTTGTGCCTGAAGTGGCCATTGTTAAGCTATGCTGGAACACGCCATGGGAAAGTTTGGTGAAAGGACTTGATTATATGTATATAGAACGGACTTGTCCCAACACCATAGCTCAAATGCAAGGTAAACCAAGAAGGATCAACCGATCTTTAATAGAAAGCAGGAGGAGAAAGTTCAGAACAACTTTTGCCATTCTGCCTGGAGAATATCCATGAGCTGTGGTTAGAAACAAAAGATTTCTGCAAGGATTTACTAGTATTTTTCAAAACCACATCAGATGGAAAATCCAGAACCACAGAAACACCAGAGTCAATCCTGGACTTCAATATGCCCATAACTGCATGGATTAATGAAAATAAGTCTATAGATAGTGTAGCAAAATTTCCTACATATATTCATAACATGTAATGTGTAAGCACCTGAAAAGAACCAAAAATGGGGAGGTTGCCATGTCATTTTCTATTTTGGTCAGGAGAATGGGATTTCCAACACAAAGGCCTTCCTCTGCTTTGAAATGGAGAAGGTGTTTAGCTTGATGACCTTTCAGTACTTTCTCTGCTTGGCTGGTTGGCAGCACTTTCACTTTCCCACAGTTTAATAAAGCCATTTAAGGGCCAAATTCTAATCCCAGTCATACTCAGTCCACACCCTTCCCTTCCCCAGCCCACAGTGCTGGAAAGAAGATATGTGATGTACCCAGCTGGGACTGAGGACAGCTCAGCATTGGATACCAGGACCCACACAGGGGTTAGTCAGAATCTGGACCTAAGACAGAAAAACACGCAACATCCTCCCACCCCCTGCCACCGGAGCTCAGGCCAGGACAATGTCTCTCTCCACATACACATCATTTGAAAGCCTTGCTGCATGGAGCTGCTCCAGTTACCCAGCCTTTTTTTTTTTTTTTTTNTTTTTCCAATGCAGCAACTCATCAGCAAGCAGTCTGCTCAAAAATACCTCACACATGTATTGGGTACTAAAAGCATCCACTGTCTGAAGCTTCTAAATGGATCGAAGGCTTGGAAAACGACTTCTGAAAACCAGCTGTCTTCTGTGCAGGATAAGCAGGAAGCTTCTCAGCTTTAACTGGAGGGTCAGGTGGTTGGCTTTTTTAAAACTGTATCTCATATTGCCTAAATGCATGATCTAGACCACAAGTAATGTTGTGTGTTTATGCCTGGTTAGAGCTACCTGCTCATTAAGGATGCTTGCTTTACTGCTGGGAATTTGGGGCTGAGATGCACCAGCGCATCATGTTTTTCTTCTAGTTGTCAGATCTGGCCTAACTAAACAGGTTGCTCAGTGTATGGTGCAGACAGGTAGCAGTGTGCTGGGAAAGGCACCCTGTCTCAAGGAGGAGCACTCTGACCCTGCTCTTCACCCTCCCAATAATGGACTGTGCTGCTGGGGAGGAGAATTGCCACAGCTCGACTGAGCTGCAGGGGCTGCAGAAAGGGATGGGGCTCTCCTCGCTCAGCTCCTCCAGGGGGGCGAGGGCAAGGGGTGGGAAAACTTCCCTACTCCTACACGTGCAATCCCCAGAAGGCTTAGGGATATAAGAGGGAGCATTACTGCCCCATGCCTCAGCGTATGAATAGTCTTAGGGCACACTGGCATATGAAGAGGTCGTAAGATTAGTATACCGTAGCATTCAATGTGGCACTTTTTTGAGGTGGTTTTTATTGCTGTGCTATGGCAAGATTGTGGAGGTTCCTGAGGTTCAGCCCCCTGGGTCCCACCATGTGGCATGTCCCTAAAGCACCAGTGGGCATGTCAGAGGTGCACTGCCCTTGGCTTGAAAGGGTCGGTCTAGCCTGCTGACAGGTTCTGTGTGTAAAAAGCAGTGCTATCAAAGCAAGAGCCCCTCAAACCAGCTCCGAGTCAGAGGAAGTAGTGATGCAAAGATGGACAGTTCATGGCTCACGTCCTGCTCTCAGTTCTGTCGATCCCTATGTGTCTTTCACTGGAATCACCTGGATTACCCCACATATCCACTGACACAAACAAAATTAGATTCTGGCTCAGCATACCACCTTTCCACTTGACTTTAGTTCTTCTGTCACATTGATACATACTATATGGCCTTAATCAGTGGGGAAAGGAACAGCCTCTTTCAGAATGCTGTGCAGGTGCGTGCTCTTCTTACCTTTGGTCCTCAGTCATAGTCTCGGTCTCCATACACATATTTGAGAATATGCTTACTCTAAAAAGATCTACGGAGCTCTATAGGGAAACTAAACACTAGCCGCTTGACCTAGTATTGTATTGGTCTAGAAAGATGAAAAAAATTTGTTGTAACTGAATTATTTAACTATCTCCAGGAATCTGTTCAGGCTCAAACACCTGCAGCCCAGCTGACTAATGCCATGCTGTTCCCCCAGAAACTCGTGATGGGATGGCATTGCCCACGCAGCCTTAACCTCAGCTCCTGCACCGGTGGCTGTCACACCCACACTTTGTCCTCTGCTGCCAAGAAACACAAACGCAGTCTGAAGCAAGCCTCTTCACATACATAAGATTAAAAGCACATCTCTTCAAACATATCCACTGCCTTTTCCATTTTGTATGCAGTATAGAGAAATATATTCCCGGTGCCAGATTCTGCCACCCTCACTTAAACTGAGCAATAAATGACCTTGTGAGTAATCTACAGATGGCAGCAGGGTTATCTGAAGAATAAGGAACAGATTTTAGGGGGAATTTCATTGGGAGAGAGGCATTTTAGTGACTTTTGAAGCACAAACCTAGGGTAGTACACAATGTGAATGATGGCATCACAGTCTGGCTGCAGCAGCTGAATAAAAATAAAATTGAACATTTTATACTAGACCAAAGTCTCTGCTATTAGCAAACAAGCAGTTTGAGCTGGTGGGATACAACAGCAGATGCACTCCCAGATCTCCAGTCTGTAGGTTTGAATGCTAGGGCTGTCTTCCAAAACATGTGAAGTAATTCCCCAAACCCTCACATTATGTCTCTTAACTACAACTAAATATAGCATATACATCTCTCTCAGTGCTAGCAGTAAAACCCTGCTTTGGGAAAAAGGTGAATGGAATGAGTAAGGGGGAAAAATGACAATACAAAGCCTAGCACATTGTTTTGGTTATATCACTATATCATGATGATGCACCTCCAACCCTGACACACTTGGGTAGGTGACTGGGTAACCCCAAGCAGCCTCTGATGCCGTGTCCAACCTGCCTCTGCACTCCCATTAGTAACAGAAGAGATCACAACTTCTAGCCTCAGAAGCATGGAGACATTTTAAGTGACAGCCGTCACATTTTATTTAAAATACAAGCAGCTGTGTTAACCAGAGAACAACCCAGACTTGTTTTCACCCTAAATATTTTGGGGTTGTTTTTTTTTTTTTGACAGTCTGGATCAACCCAAAGGCACTACCTGAGCTCCCTGGTTTTGAGTGACATTACCGAGGGCACTAAGCAAGTTAATCATTTTACAGTCAAGAAGTTAAGATGCATCTCATTAATATCCCAATTTGTACATAAATTGCACTGTACTCAGTGTCCAGAAAAAAATAAAAAGGGACTTGGACTCCACTGTTTCAGAGTTCTTTGAGCTAACTACAGACAAACACAGCAGGCTGCAGAGTTCTTTGGGAAAGGTCAGGAAGTATGTTATTTTTATAAAAGGCAGTGCTGAAGGAAGGAACAGCAGCAGGATGAGACAGATGGGTGGTATCCTGTCGCTAATGGCTGAGCAAAGGGGATACACACATTGGTGTGCTAAGAGATCCGACGCATAGTGTGCCTGCCTGGCAGAGGCCCCGAAATGTAGGGAACAGACATTTTAGATGAAGCGGAGAAAGAGATGGGATTCAAAGTAAGGCAGTGGGAAGATGATTTTGACTGTGCTCCAAGCAGTAATTAGATGTCCCACTAATCTTAGTCATATATTGTCCAGAAGAGGAATTAAAAGCTACTTACTCAAGGATAAATAGAGAGTAGTAGTCATCCAGAAGATTGTGATCCTGTTGCCTGAAGGCAGGGGCTTGGCGCTCAGCAGGTGTATATCTGCAGTCAATAAGTTTAATTGTTTCAGTGAGCTTCACCACAGTAATACAGAGTATGGCTGCACACCTCTATGTGTAGTGACCATTGATATTTTACTCTTCCTGTGCCTTTCCCAGTAAGAGGCAGAACCAGTCTGCTGCTTTTCTTCACAGGTAGCACGAACCCTACAGCTGCCTGAAAAACAAACCTGAAAAGCACAGAAATTGGTGCTTTCTCCATCATCAGGCATCAGTGCCTCCATCAGCTTCCTAACCCCAAACTTGCTCTTTGTCCCTCTTCCAAGTGCTGATATTTTCCAGCATTGTCTCTGTACTGAGCTGTCATCTGTTGGGCACCTAAGTCACTCTTTACCAAACTACAGGAAATATGAACATCAATGGTCCTGTGAGCCACCGTGGAGCTGGGCTGATTAAAGCTGGCTTACAGCCAGTTTTGCTTTGGCTGTAGATCTCTGGCATCAATCTGCCTAGGTGTCTAGCACATAGGTATAACTCTTGAAAAGTGAAGTCAATGAGTACTTGTGGTCCTCAGTTTATTAGCAGTCGTCTGGGAGAACATTAATAAGAAAGTCTGAGGATAAAGTTTTCAAGGATCTCAATTATTTTACAACTACCATTTCTTCAATCACATTGACTTTTGGTGAAACAAGCTTGTGAATACCTTCATTGCTTTGGAATAGACAATTTTTTTATTTTTAAAACTGGGATCTGCTGAGGAACACTGCGGGAATGTCAGAATCCATTCAACAAATTAGACTTTGTTACAGAAAATTATCTGCTTACCCAAGAAAAACAGCAGAGAGGAAACAGGAGCCGTACAGTATTGGTCAACCTAATACGAGTGTTAAAAATCTTCATTTCTGCAGATGGTGTTTTGGACTGAACTGACTCTCCCAGTTTTCTGGAATCAGAGACAAACTGATCTGTTTACACTCATGTGACCCAGCCGGAAGCAGATAAGAAAACTCAGCCTAAACTAAACCCAGAAAGGTATGAAATATTCAAACTGTGCTAAGCGTGGCTGTAGCTTGCAGGATTTTAGCATGGCTGTAGCATGTAAGCACTTCAATCCCTTCAGTAAGGCAAATTAGAGCCTAGGATCTGTTAACATGTCCTTGTGCCATACGTATAGGTTTGGAAATCCTTCCCTTAGGTGATGCCACAGCAGGATACTTCACCATCAGCAACAGCCATCCCCAGCTTCCCATGCAGCATCCAGCAGCTTCCCAGCCCCTTACCTCCATCCTGCCACAGAACTGATTCTAACCACCTGCTCCTGGGCCAGGACCCCCCACTCAACTCTATTTCAGCATTCCAAGCCAAAGCGGCATGGGAGAGCAATGGTCGCTCCATCTGTGTGTGGGTCAGGAGCAGCTTTTGCACAGGGCGAGGTGCCCACACATCCACCACAATTCTCATCCTGGGGCAGGGAAGCTACTGGGGGCTGCCACACAGGACGAAGCTCCCCATGCACTGATTTGTGTGCACATAGACATCAGCACGAAGTCAATACAGAGTTCTTAAAATAAAACCTAAACTCGATGAAAAAATGAAGCTCTGGCATGTATTTCCTAATAACTTTCTAGTGAACCCAGTAAAAAGCCAAATCTTCCATCATTTAAATTCCAAGTACAGGAACTATTATACTATTGATAGTTAGCATTAAGTTACAGTACATTTAAAAGGCTCAGAGGCATAATACAAGCATACATTACAACAGAGTTTATCTAGTAAGTTCCAGCCTTGATAAGCTAATAATATACTGAAAAAGCTAGCCATGTCCTGCCAACAGTACACTTTTAAGGCACTTCTCTAAAACACAGAACCGCAATAGAAAAATACTTGAAAAGGAGAAAACTATTCCCACCATATGAAGATGTGCCATCCCAAAAGATAACCATATTGGTGCAAGCCTTTTTAAAAGGCCAGATGAAACAGGACAGCATGTGCAAACTGCATCTCTCTCCTAGAGTTTATACCCATATATCTGCAGATGAAATAGTGGGAAAAGGAAATGAGCTAGAGCTCACTATTTAAACTCATGATTAGGAATTTAAATGGTCAAGTTATATGCCTATTTTTATAGATATCCTATCTTTATATGTATGAACTGTTCTTTCTTCAGCTAAGCTTTCCCACATGTGAAGTGTTTTGGATCAACAGCTATTGCAATAACTATGTTTCCTTTAAAATACCCTGAACAAACTTCATATTGGGGCTTTTCTCTGCAGACGTATTTCTAATGGTATCAAGTTTTTGTAGATATCTCATAATAAAAGAATGGTGACATCTACTCAAAATGCAAGTTATCAACAAAATTTTAAATTTAAGCCAACTGAAGCCTATGTAGTTGAACTATTGTTGAAAACAGCAAAAATATTACTGTGGATGTATACTTTACATTGAGAAAACCTAAGGGCGGAGGAGGGGTGCAAGAAATCCCACTTTGTACAGACTACCAGATCACTGCCTGCTGCTGTGATTCTGTTTATTTTCATGGGCTGCTCATAACCCCCAGCAATAAGCTTGGTTTATGTGGGTATGCATCCACAAGGCGGCCAATCCCAGGATTAGGTATGTCTTTGGAGGTAATCTATCTTCATATGTCCCTACTACTTACCTAAGTTTTAAGGACATAATGCTTTAACAAGAAGTCCTGTCAGGAGAACCCTTAAACCCATGAAGACAGGATAATTCAGGGTGTGTTTAATAGAGATGGGCCAGATTTTACAGACCTAGTCAGGATTCCTATAGTCAAAGATGTGGTCAGCACATGGGATGAAACAGGCTCATCTACACCACGTGATAAGACCCCACGCCTGGGTCCCCAAGCTGGATCCAGGCTGGGGAGGTAGGCGCAAGCTCCACACAGAGACTTTGAACTGGAAGAAGTATTACCTTGCTAACATAGGTAGGGCCCATTAGCTCAGATGCAGGGCTGGTTTATGCTTTTTCAGCAGGGATTTTTAAAGGCCTCTGGTAAATTCACTGGTATAGTTTCCCAGTGGCTTCCTAAACAGCTAAGCAAGCCAGCCAATGTGGGGCTGAATAAGGCTCTGTGGATGGGAAGAGAGCAGGAAATTCTTGAAATGGTATTTTCACCAAAAGATAGAGATACATGGAGACGTACCCCAGCATGGATTTTACACAACCTGGAACAAGACCCCACCTCCTCTGCTATTGAGAATTTATTCCTATCCCTCCTATATACTGTTATTCCCACCTTTACAGCACAGACTGTGTTGCTACAAGTGTCTTAGTTTAGAAGGTGGCCTCACAATGCAATCCAGATTTTTAAGGAAAGCTCCCCTACTGAGCAAGGGGCTGGCAAACTTCAGAATGGGTTGGAAACACGTTTCTGTCCTTTCATCCTCAAAGCAATACTTCTCACCCCATTCTTAGCCTGATGTTCCTGCTTCTAATTTTCAGCTAAAGATGATCTTGGATGACCCAAAAAGCTTGTCTATTTTATTGACTTCTCTCCTTCCAGTTCTCTCCATTGTTCTAATGAGAAAGGAGAGGGGAAAAAAAAAAGCCTCCCTCCAAACTGCAGCTCACTTAAAGGTCTTTTGAAGGGATTTAAGAGGGTGTTGTACACCACTAGCAAGTAGCCACTGGTAGTGAAAGTTAACAGTTGTGACCCTATATTACAGCGACCCTTTATTGAATGACACAAGAGACTGGAAAGTTTGCTGTTGCGAATCATCAGTCTCACTTTCCCCTCACCCTAACAAGGGTGTTTGCTAGGCACAGATATTCAGAATTATTTTTTAATTTGCATTAATATATTACTAACTGCTTGCAATGCTTCTTCAGGCCGAGAGAATTTGGAATGGAATACAGCCACCTGCAGCACTAAAGTAACTTTGGGCATAAAGTACCAGTGTCACCACATATTCACAGCGTGAATGTTGCCAAAATTTTGTAGTGATAGTCAGGTCTTCAAAACCACTTGCTTGGGAGCGAGCATTTCTTCCTCTGGTGAGCTGTTGACCCAGACTGTAACAAGGAGTATTTGCTGTCAAGTAACAATGCTGCAATAACTACATGAATAGTTTTCTGTGTCTTAGAATATTTTATGATTTTCTATTGCAGCCAGTACAAACTCCTCCAGGCTACATACCTTGCAGTGGGAAACCTCTGCAGAAGGTGGCAGCCAGCTCCCTGGTCCCAGCCTTGCATTGTAGGCAGAACGCATAAGCCTAAATTAATCTCCTACTGCAGAACAAACTATCAAAGCCCCAACATATCTGCTGTATTTTGTTCCTGGTAGGCTTAATCTGTGCACAGCATCCTTGCAGATTGGCTGCCTGGATTTAACATACTTTGTGTGTTTGCTCTTCTGTTTCCTGGAGCACATACTTAACTCTTATCTCCCTTGGATGCTCTAGGGACAACGCCTGAAACAGCTCCTAAAGTTGGTGCGTCATCGTTAATATAATTTATTTTCTTTTCATAGGTGTGGAAACAGCCACAAGGGATCCATAAGTCTGTATCTGACTCCAGTATTGTCTCTTTTGCATGTGTAGCTTGTGTTGCCAAAAATGATGGCAGGAGTCCAATCTCGCTCTAATGCCAGCCAACACAGATAATTTTATACCGATTGTGAGCCCTGACTGACCAAACATATTTTGAAGTCCTCTTAGCTCTCTCAGAAATGGTTTTAGACAAGAGAAAAATCCTCAACCTATTTCTCCTGACTACACAGGAAAACTGCTACTTTAAGTTGAAGTAATTAAAGCAACTCATTTGCACCTACCTCATTTCAGGAAAGTCCAACTCATTAAAAGTGTTTTTCACAGGAGCCAGTTCTCAAGAACTAAGTTTTGATGGACATTAAAATGAACTCTGGCTAACCAAGGGCAGAGGGGTAGCTTCCACCAACTGTGGACGTATTGGAAAGCGTTTACTGTCTTGAAAACTTGTAGAATAAAAGATACTGCCAGAAACCACAACATTTACTTACAGGGATTTTACTAAAATTTAAAGGTAGCAACCACAGGTGGTGCTTTGATCTTAGATAGGAAAGTAAGATCAATCTCAGTGCACCCTGCAGCCTTACTAAAATTAATAGTTTCTTCAACAAGGAGAAGAGTCTTACTTAGGTGGAAGGTGGCACTGCTATACAACTGCACAGCCTAGCATTTCACGCTGCATCTCAAGCCATGATGAGAGTCAGTATTAATCAAAGAATACCCACCCCTTGCTTTCCCAAGAAAAGGACTTTTTTTTCATAGCAAACACTATCACTATTCATTTTAAGATTGTAATAGTGCAGTCTTACAGGGACACACACAGGCTCAGCAATCTATTTATTCATTCTTAAGCAGTGCACATGCATAAAGAGCTAAAAAAGAAAAACTTCCAGCCACAGTGGGAATGCCCAGCCACCCCTTCCTAAAAGAAGCACAAACTACACACAACACCCATCTAAACAATCATATTAAGACTTACTCTTTTTAATTATATTCCACAGAAGCCCTCATCAGCTTACAGTAATACTTTCATCCCCAGACCAGTATCCTCCAGAGCCCTTTCTTCCCTACCTTACTTACCAACCTTTTCACTAATAAGCAGGTTATCTATCAATTTATCATCTACTAGCAATTTACCACCTGGCCACCACCCTCAGCTGATCAGCATATACATAATGAAGCACAAAAGGAGCAGGGGGACGATGAGTCCCTTTGAAAGGTCAGTCCTCTTGATGAGAGGCTTCCTGAAGCAAATAACTTAACGTTTAGGAGGGACAGCTGGAATCACAGCTGTAGCAGTTAAATGAAAAACAACTTTCAACTCACAGCACTTTGGAAAAATCACAATCCCAGGAAATGTTCTATACACGCACAGCATTATTTTCTTATAAAGGCTTACGCTTTTTTCTTTTTTCTTTTTTTTTTTTTACTTAAACTGACCTCAGTTGTCATTTTTAGATGGCTCCAAAATCAGCAGATATTTGTGATGACATTTCTTTGGGATTTGCAGTCCAGAAGTATCAGCCCTATTCGCTACCTGTCTTTATACCTAACCCTTGTGGCACCTTTGTTTCTGGTAAGATAAGAAATCTGTGGCTGTATCCAGTGTGGAAAATATACTGGGACTGCAACTGAAAGAGTTTTGTAAGGGATCTTTTATCTGTCTGGAAAAAAGAAAAGTCATCAAGCCTAAAACACATCAGTGCTGATTCATAGGTCGTACACAGTGTG
Source organism: Burhinus bistriatus (assembly GCA_013397275.1). NCBI lineage: Eukaryota > Metazoa > Chordata > Aves > Charadriiformes > Burhinidae > Burhinus > Burhinus bistriatus. Next base: position 74,052 of record VYXH01006635.1, read on the forward strand.
TATGAGCCTGGGTGCATGTCGCTGCCGAAAAAGGCTCATGGCAAACCCTCAAAAAGTTGGCAAAGTGAGATTGCCGTTTCTGAGCAGGCTTAACGGGGATGTGGCCCTCACAGTGGGCATGCTGCTCGTTCCAGTGTTGCCCAGCTCCTGGCTTTGCAGGCCAGCCTTTAACTGCATCCTGTGCCTTCTCCTGTCCTCTGCCTCCAGCGTGGTTCTTGGATGGTGACTGTGTGAGGGCTGGGGAACAGCCTGCCCCTCACACAGCATATTGTCTGAAGCAGCTACTGAACGTGAGAAGTAGCTTCCCCATCCTTCCTCCAGATATTTTGTGGCCCTCTGGCTAAATTGCCCAGCCCCACACATTATTCCAGCTAAAACCCATATCCCACCTCCTCCCCCTTGGCTCTTCTCCCTTCTTTTAGGCTTGAAAATGAAATGTGACTGTACAAGATGTGTAGCCTAGCTTCTTAATTATAACAGCAATGAAAACAGCTAATTATTAGCAGCTCTTCTTTTCTGAAAGGAGGTAATCAAGATACAATGCCAGGCTGAGAAATGGTTATCCAAGGAAGATTTCTGTGTCTATCTTGGCGCCCGCAGTGCCCTGCTTGGATCCAAGTTAAGGCACTGTAAAGAGCCTTTGAAGTAGACTCAGCGTGTCATCTGCATATGTTTGCAGCTGGTTTACTGTTAGCGTGGCCAGAGCAGATAAATGATTATGTGTATCTGACCTATACTTGTTGATACTAGCCTTCTTTCTTGGAAGCTTTCTTTGTGCACTCTCCAACCCTTGTCTGGCTGCTCATAGCATCACTTCTTGGATATTCCTAAAAAGTGCCACACCACAAACTTGCAGAGGACTTCCAGAAATGCTTCTAAGAAAACACTTTCTTCAGAAAGCTGATGGGACAGCAAGCGCAAGTTACTTGGTCAGCTGTAATTCCCATCCATCTTAGAAAGTCAGCACCAACTTCAGGTGAGCATGGGCTCCTGCACAGAGAGGAGGGGACAGCCGCGGTGCAGCCGGAGACAACTCCTTCAGTATGTCCGCCTTCGGCATAGCCACAAAACGCCTGCTGCAGCTGCCACACTGTTCCTGCAGGTCACTTTGATTCCCTGCCATATCTCCCTGCTCACCAGGCCCAAAACCACAAAGGCATTTCTGTGCCTAATTTTAACTGAAGTGAAGGGGAGGTAGGTGTCTAAATACCGCTAGCTCTTAGTCATTTGACAAACCTTACCTCCCCCGGGCAGCCTTGCTCAAGGACAGCACGAAATAGCATTCAGGGTAGTAGGTAAGGTAAGATGCTGTCAGCTCATCTTTTTTAAAAGCTCCATAAAAATATTCAGGGTATTCAGCCACCCACACTGGCTCAAATTATGAGTTTCTCCCACACTGTGTAGCCTTCAAATGTGTTTAAATAGAGCTCCTTTTACCTGAGGATAGTGTTGCTTCTCATTCTCTAGATAAAAAGCACTGATGTCTCAGCTTTGCATGCACAGCAGAGACCATGGCAGGTAAAGGTCTGGCCAGGTTAAAGAGAGCAGGTAAAAAAGGTCTTAGGTCTTACTCTACCCTTCCACCAACTCTGTGTCAATGGCATTTAGAGATGTTCAGTGGCATTCTCCAGGTTTATGACACCGTGAGACCCAGAAGCATTAGTATCCAGAGATTTCATTATTATTTTCCATATCTAATTATCAAATAGCATCTGACATTTCTAAAATTCAAAGATAATTAAAGTACAATTTTAAAATTTGTGTGCCTTTCTCAGGCAAACTGGTGAGAGCAGATTCCTCACTTCTGCATGTTATAGTAACCCATTTCCTGCCAGTTTCATATCTGGGATTAAATATAGTAGCCTTTGTGTTATTAAGATGCTGATTATACATTTAAACAATTACATCCAGTCAAATTTAGAAAATAGAAATGGGGCAATTTCTGCTAATCTTGACTTTTACTAAGTCTGTCCCTCTGAAATCTAAATTCTGAGACAAATTTGACTTTACATCTCAAATGTCACAATCTCTTGTAAAAGGCAGAACCAAAACAAGACTTATACTAAAAAAATACAAGTATTTCACTTTAATTAATATGTATATAACATTCAGCAATATCTGTTTGTTTTGGAAAGCTGTGCTGTGATGATTAACATGTCCACAGAAGCATCCACAGAAGTCAGGCAGGGTATGCTGCTCCACGAGTGCCAAGGTCTGTCACGCTGCATATTAGAAGTCTGGATGAGAAAGAATTTTCAGAGTAATTCAAGTGCTGTGCAAATGAAGTTAGCAGTTTAGATACATTTACTAAAACAAAGGCTGGTGATTACAAAGCTAGAATGAACTTGGACTGTGTTTACATCTGCTTCCTGGAAGGTAAAATGTAATCAGAGGAAGAAAAAAAATTAGCTTTCAAGATTTTCTTTGTTGTTGTTGGGATCTTGTCGGTGGTGGTTGTTTTCTTGTGGCAGGATAATATGGAAGATTTCTGTGCTCTTATTCTGTGGTGTGATTTGATGAGACAGCTGGTGGTACCCCATGCTGGAACAACAGCTGGGAATGGTCATGTAATGTTTCTGGATAATACAACACAAGCCAGCGATCTGTGTCTATCAGCTATCAGTCACCTTCCTTTTAATTAGTTTCAGATGCAGTGTCTAAATACGTAGTGAAATGTCATCAGTCCCACACTCTGAAATAAAGCTTCCTGAGACCCCAGGTAGAGCTGGATTGGTTTTATTGCTGCAGTCCACTGGCCTTTGAAGAAAGAAATTCCCAGTTGTGTGCAAGGAGCTTTTTTCAGAGCACACATCTAACAAATGTTAGCCTTAACACAGCGTGCACTTAAAACCTTGCAGTAAAAGGCCTTAAACCTACTGCTAAAATCTGCTTTAATCACAATCAGTCTCACTGAAGTAAGATTAACTAAAGTTATAAAGAAAATACTCATCCAACCCTAGGCAACTGTCCAGACCCCCTGAGAAATCAGAAATAAAAGGTAGGTGGAGATGGTGATTTACCCGTCCTCTTGGATACCTGTCTTAGGGTGACTGATGTGCCCTCTGTGCCACTGATTACTGGGGGAGCCAAGAGACTACAGCCTTTGCTTTCTCATGGTTAAAGTTAAGTGAGGTAAACCCTACCCTTAGTTTCAACAGCTTTGCAGGCTTTTTGCTGCAGTGAAGAACAGAAGAAAATCTGTAAAATGTCAGATTAAAGGTTCTTCTAGCCCATACCCTGCTTCCCACCATGGCCAAGAGCAGATGCCTAGTGAACAGGCATATATGAAAACCCCCTGTAACACTCTCCCAGTTTCCAGCCATTTTCAGGACAGGAACTTCCTGATGAGGCTGTGGTTTCTATGTATTTAGTACTCTCAGGGGATTACCCTTCCATTAAATTCTCCAGTCTGTCCTTAAATCCATATAAAACTTCAGCACCCACACCATACTTTGGCAAGGAGATCAGCAGGTCAGCTGCCTGTGAAGATGTTTTATTTGGAGCCCTAGTATTTTATCAGCTTCATCTGATGCCTCCCACCTCTTGTACTGGAAAAAAAGTAAAAAATCAATCTATTCATTCTCTCCATGCCACTCAAGATTTTTTTGTAAATCCGTCACCTCCTCTTCCACTATCTCCTTTCCAAACAAAAAAGTCCTAGCTTAGTCATCCTTCATACAGAGCCTTTCTGTGCCTTTGATCACCTTTGTTCCCCATCTCTGAACTTTTTCCAGCTGCCCTGTACATTTCTTGAGATGAAGGGATCAGGACCTTCTAAGCTCACTGAAACAGGCAAGCTCACACTTAACATCCCAAATTTGTTGCAGTGCCACTTACTCAGGCTCAAAGTGTCTGTCAGCACAGTAATAAACAGGCTGCAGGCAGCAGTTGAAGAGCCTGAACCGTGTGACAGAGACTGCATGCTCTGAAATAACTTGAGGAGACTCAGTCAGGTCTTCCCATCTCATCCTCTTCAACTACAGCTGGCACATATGAGAGGTGGGAAGTCCCACCTCAGTGTGGTAGGGTCATTGCAGGTAGAGGAACTGCAAGGCAGGCACCGACAGGGAGACACCCTGAGTGTGGACCTTCCTGAGACACAAAGCAGGCATGGCTCTTGCTGCCTTCATCACGTTTCTCCCAGATGCCTTCGGTGCTTTAGCTGTAGCATTAGGAGACTGGAGAAGGGGCCAAGTTTCCCAGTTCTGTCAAAAGGCAACTCTCACTTGCCAAGCAGAAGCAATGAAAACACAAAGAACTCTTTCCATAGGATCCCTGCCTATACACGTTCATGAAGAACGGGCAATTGTACCCAAAGGGTTTCATCACCTAACACTAGAAGCAAGCATGTCTTGTAAATAATCAACACGCAGAGGTTGCGGGGAGGCCAGTCAGGCAATATTTCCCTTTGATTTAATGGCAGGTGTGAATATGAGAGGTCTGGTGGACCTGTACAAGTCCAGGGCCCTCTCAGTATGCTGGAGTCCCACTACGTGTGATACAAGGTTGGTCTGTATCTGCCTGCCTGCAGATGAGTAGCTGAAGAAGTGGGAGAGTAGGCTGTCATTCAAGTAAAACAATGGGCAGCTTTAACCCAGATGTCCTCAGAAGCTCTCTTCAAAGCCACGTGGGTTGAAGCAACCCAAAATCTTTAAATAATAGCCTTGAGAGAAGCACTCTGGGAGGCTTTGCTTTGTCTTTTTCGGTGCACTTCACTGATATGCTTTCTTTGTGGATGTTTTTTTAGCAGTGAACAGATGGCCCCTTGCTGCTCACCATAAATGTATTATTATTACCTCAACCAAAAGCAAGCCAGTGTTTATTTTGCTTGCAGATAGATAAACTGGAAAAACACAAAACCACAATAATACGGGGGGGGGGGGGGGGGAAGAAGGAAGAAAAAAGAAAGAANNGGGGGGGGAGGGGGAAGAAGGAAGAAAACAGAAAGAAGAAAGAAGAAAAAATAAAAGAAAAGGGAGAAAGATGAAAAGAAAAAAAGAAGAAATAGAACAGAGAAAAGAAGAAAGAGCAAAAAGACAGTGACCCAGCAGGTTCAAAGGCACTGAATATGTGCCTTCAGGTATCTGCTTGAAAAATATGCTAGAGTTCCAAAGCTGTGGTACCTTCATTCACTGCATTGCAAAGTAAAACAGCTCAGTTTGAATCATTTGGATTCTTGATAGCCAGATGATTATTTCTTAAAAGGTGCTAACACCCTATCTGCCCATAGTGTAATGGTCAAATAGGTGGGCTGAGGAGGACAAGACTGGTCATCCACCCCAATAAAGCCAAAGAATTCTGGATTGCATTGGCTGAGAATCCAGTTTCCTTTGGATTATGGCTTAAGGGTAATACAAACTTTTTCAAACAATAGCAGACTCAATTGAAAGTATGTGATATACAGTGTTCAGACTCCAAGGTTAGAAAAACACGTTTTAAAAGCACAGCATTATTATTATTATTTACTATTATAGAGTATCAGCCAAGGAAAATATTTTTATCTTCAGAAAAATCTGAAATTCCCAGTAGGGTAGGACACAGCTGACATTCCTAGTGGTTTGCTGTCTTGCTTGGAGCGCCATGTGGTTCACAGCTAAAGGGCAGAGACGCTTGCTACTGAAGAATTGCAGTCACTTCAGGAAATGCATTACCTAGATCATTTCGTAGTTCACCTGGACCAGAAAAGCAAAGGCAAACACAGAAAGAGAGAGAGGTAATTTACTTTGGGTTATTGCTGTTAGTATGATGTCATTGTTACTTGCTAAGCCCACTTCGTACTGAAGCCTTTGCACAATATTGGTAACAATGCAGTATTAAACATTGCAAGGCAGCTGCACCATTCTTTTATATCAAAGAACCAAAATAACAGGAATTACGTTAACACCTACGGTGTCACATTTCTGCAATAAAACCTACTTTTTACTGCTCCAAAGCCAGGAAGACTTTATTTCTGATCTTTCAGAAAAACTACAGTGATAAGCAAGTGGCTGTATGAGGAAGGGAAAATAGAGCTGATTGCATAAAGCTGTCACCCTTTTCATCACTTACATATGGTCCTTCTCTTCCCTCAGAGTCTGGTGGTCTGCCAGGAACTGTGAAATCTCTGAGCCTGGGTACAGGAGAATCAGTGAATCATGAGGAAACAACTGAGAAAGGAAGTTACAGTGATTACTGCATGAGTTAAGGAAGATACAACCATGGGCTTTCCAACAGGTCTTCTTTTCCTCCTGTCATTGCTGGCCATGCACTCCATGACACGGAGGCCTGATCTTTTGAAATCTGGGCCCTCACAGCACTTGAATCTGTTTCCACTTTCACATCTTGGAAGCAAGCATGAAGCAAACACAAGGCCAGAGTTTCATCAAGTGCATGAAGTCCAGTAATGTGACCCGCTCCAGTAACGTGATTTGGCTTTTTTATAATAATAGAATCATAGAATGGTTTAGGTTGGAAGGGACCTTAAAGATCATCTAGTTCAAACCCCCTTGCCGTGGGCAACGACACCTCCCACTCAACCAGATTGCTCAAAGCCTCATCCAACCTGGCCTTGAACACTTCCAGGGATGGGACCTCCACAGCTTCTCTGGGCAACCTGTTCCAGTGTCTCACCACCCTCATAGTGAAAAATTTCTTCTTAATATCTAATCTAAATCTACCCTCTTCTAGTTTGAAGCCATTACACCTTGTCCTATCACTACATGCCCTTGTAAAAAGTCCCTCTCCAGCTTTCTTGTAGGTCCCTTTCAGATACTGGAAGGCTGCTGTAAGATCTCCCCTGAGCCTTCCCTTCTCCAGGCTGAACAACCCCAACTCTCTCAGCCTGTCCTCATAGCAGAGGTGCTCCAACCCTCTGATCATCTTCGTGGCCCTCCTCTGGACCCGCTCCAACAGGTCCATGTCCTTCTTATGTTGGGGGCTCCACAGCTGGACACAGTACTCCAGATGGAGTATCACGAGAGCAGACTAGAGGGGCAGAATCACCTCCCTCGACCTGCTGGCCATGCTTCTTTTGATGCAGCTCAGGATGTGGTTGGCCTTCTGGGCTGCAAGCACACATTGCCGGCTCGTAATGAGGAGATATCACACCTTCATCCCACCCTGTAAAAGGTATGAATGTCAGCCTGTTGTCAAGGTCTTAATTTCTAGCAATCCTTATCAAATGTAATGCAGCTACAGACTTGATTCCAAGGCCACACAGTAGGCTGTGCAAAAAATAGGTATCTGACATCTCCAAAATGCTAAACAAACAAACCATCCCGTGCTGCAATTTTTTTGGCTACTATTATACTGGTGGAACTAGGATAGTAATAATTAACTGCCAAAATTACCTTGTATGCTTTTCCTCTGTTGAGAAAAATACATAGTAATCCGTAAGACCATGGTTTAATCAGTTTAAATCATAAATAAATGAGGCACTTTTTGATGTTCAAGTAGCATGAAAGAGAGAGTCAGGGGTTTTTTTTCCCTCTTTCTCATGTGCACGAAGCGAGTGTTTAATGAATCAACCAATAGTCTGAAGAGTCCAATGCATCTCCTCTAAGGAACTCAGCATCTTCATCTTTGAAAAGCTTTGGTGTGGCATTGAGGCATTTGCTGTTTCTGTTAAAGTCTGTGGGAAATTTGCAATTGACTTCAAACTGAAGCAGAAGTTGATCCTTAATGTATAATTCACAGAAATTTGAAGACTAAGAAGCAATGACAAATGAGCATGAGCACTAAGAAAACAAACTAAGAGCATTATTAGTTTATTTTTAGGTCTTTTTATTACAAGTCCATTAAGCAACCAAAGTGAAATGTCGGATACTGGAGCCAGAGCAAAGACAACCAATAAAAGCACATGATATTTTAATCTTTTGGTAGCTCAGGTGGTAAGTTCTGACTATCATCGTATTTACAGGACATTTCTGTATGTGAACACAGAAAGGCAAAGCGCACAACTGATTCTACACTCATCCCCTGCAAGGCTAGCCGTTCAAGATGGATGGAGAAACATAATATTCTCAGTGCCACAATGACAAAACAACCTTTTCCTTTCTCAGTGTTGGGCCTGTACAACCCAGCTAATTGATGTCATGTGTTGCCTCATAGAGGGCTTGGCAACTGCACAGCTTCATGCAGTTTGTGAAGTAAGCACCACCATCAACATTTCACAGAAAGGGAAATGGAGGCAAAGACAGCAAGTGTCTGGTCCTAAATCACTCAGCGTGTCAGTGTCGAGTGCACGATCAGGGACACGGTAACGACCCCCCAAGGCCTGAGCCAGCCTCGCGCTGCTCTTCCAGGAATCCCCTTTCCACACAAGCCAGCTGGCTGAGAGACCAAGGCAGCAGAGCTGCAAATAATAAACAAACCAAGAGGGATGGGATGGGATTGAACTCCCAATGGCAAATACCTCAAAGATTTCAGCTCCTGTCAGCAAAGCTTATATCCTAACACAGGCGTTACTGTCAGCAATAATGTAATATTATTGTCTCTGGCTCCCACTGGAAAGAAGAGCGTACGGGAGAAATCAGTTAATGGGCGGTGATGATTAACTTTGTCATGCCTGATCCCCCTCCTCCACATGGCCCAGTGCTACCTCTCCATCCTTCTCCCACTGCTCCCTGGATAGTCGTAGCTCATGTGGCAGCAACAGTGCGGGAGAGAGGAAGAACTCAGCCCCTCACATGTTGTTACCCACCACCAGCGAGCCAGAGGGTTGCAATCACTGCCACTGGCTCTGTGTTACCAAGATGTAATTTAATAGATTATAGTTGAGAGAGCTGAAAATAAAAATAGAGGAAGTTACTTAAGTTTATCTAGCCTCTCTAGCTTACCATTGAATTTTTTAATGTCCTGAAAGTGTAGAATAGGAAGTTTTAACGCTGAGCTGAAGAGTAATGGCTCAGCCCTGGGGTCACCAAGGTAGTTCCTTGGTTTGCATGGGACACTTTTACTTCTGGAGTTTGATTGGTTGGTTGCGGTTCGTGTTGGGTTTTTTTTAACAATAGTGGTCATGATGCCTGAGCCCTGCTAGAACACTTGCTCTGACTTCTTACCAGCCGGTGATGCTGTCAAGCTGTACCATCCTTATACAAAGTACAGAAATAATAAGTCAAACAGTTGAATTTAAATCCATTATTGTTAAAATTGTGGGTTCAGAGAAGACCTTCTATTTGCTTTTCCCTTCATTTGATGCACAAGACCCCATACACAGGTCTTACATAGATATGAAGTATGTAAGAACAATAATCCAATTCCACCTCCTTCCAAAAAGTGACCTAAGTTGCCTCTCTTTCCTTCTTTAATAGGAAAACAACAAAGCCAAACTGGAAAAGCAGTACAACAAATACTGACTCCACATGGAAAGACTAACCTGCATTCTCCTACTCAAGGGCCAGGGAAAGCTTCACATCCTGGAGGCTGAGAAACTTCAGACAAAGGGAGAAAGCCAAAGGTTTGGCTCCAATCCCAGCCAAGCAGCGCCACCTCTCCTGAGCCAGGACATCTCTGGTTTGAGATCATTCCTGGCCACACTGGATGAAAGAGAGAGGTCAGGCTCTCAGAAATGTTTCCTAAGCCATGTTCACCTTTTGGGGAAAATCAGTGCCTAACATTGTCTCCAGTGGCTTGAGCCAAAGCTTTTTGAAGTCGGTGGAAAGATTGCTGCTGACCTTAGTGCTCTTTGAGCTGCTACTCCATGTAAAGCATGGAGCAATTTGGCCATGATTGTTGCTTGGGAAGTGGCATGCGGTATTTTGCATCAACTTCTGGTTTAGGCTACACCCCACACAGAACATATTGCAATAGTTAGCTAATATTTCCTGGGGGTGGATCACAGCAGCTAATGTTGCATTGGAAAGAACATGCAAAGATGTAAGCCAGTTCTTCTATTACACAAGCGTCCCACAGCAATAAGGAGTCCAGTAAGACATGAAAGACACTGACAGTCATAAAGGGCAGGTATAACTGTATCAGTCATCTGCACCTCCTTCTCTTCTTCTTCTTGCTAGCTGATGGACTAGGCCAGGTCACCAGACTTCCAGCATCCACCTACACATCATTATACCCCAACCACACTCAAACTTATAGTATCCTGCATGAAAAAAACAGGTGACCAGCCACCCAAACAACTGAATAATTTTGCCTCTCCAAATATCAGACAAACCTAACAGTGCCATTTCTAAGTGTGCCTCATATAGGTGGCACCTTTCTCTTGTATTGTTCTTACCATTCACTATCCAGTGGTATTCAGGTCTCTTAAAAGCCTGTTTCTGCCTCCATCATTACAGACTGAATTCCTCAGGCAAACAGGTCTGTGGCAACAACAGACTCTGCAGGTCTGCACACCTGCATAAATATTTGCACATTCAGACCCTTCTGCTTTAAATCTCTTGAGGCTGATATGTTAAGATTTATTCCAACCCCACCGATGTGTTCAGAAATTATGCCATCTGAATTAATGCCTTCACATTAAAGCAGTGGTGACATGACAGCAAATTCAGGCCTCTGACTCTTTTTAAGTATCTACGATGCTTTATGTCTGTGTGCAGTGTAACTAAAATGAAGAGACAGAATCCACAGGAGCAGTGAAGTAAGTGTCATAGAACTATTTCCTCCTTCAAGTCCTTGTAAAACGTTGTATGTTATTACTGGAGTTGTTCAACTAAGGCTAGCACAAATGTTGGTGGAAAGTGTATTAAGAAACAGAAGACATACATTTCAACTAGCTGTCTCCTGAAGGAGAAAGAACCCTAAGTTGCAACATAAGCAAAAATGGGGAACAGGCCTGAGGTTTCACAGGAAAAAAATCAGTCTGGAAGAGAAGGAGGGAGAACATGTCTTGCCTGCTAGTGATAACAGTTTTAAAAGAGATGCAGCGTTAGATCTTCTGGAGAACCTCTTGGCCCCCCTATTTTATTACTAATTGTGTTTTGAAACAGCCATTTATAGAAGACATCCACATTGTGCACTGTCAATTACTAACATATGTCCCACACTTGGCAAGCAAGGCAACTCGGGAATGACATTTTCTGAATAATCAACACCATCACCAAAAAGTGCCTTCATCTTTGCTTTGGGCTTAATAATACATTTTTCCCCAAACAAGATAGCTTTCTCACGACGGTGCCAAACGGAACATATTAAGCTTTAACGATGGCTGAGAACATTGTGCGCCGAAGAGGCAGGGACGGGGCTGTGAGACCGTGTCTCGGACCTTAGGACAAACAGCTGTGTGTGTACCAGCCACAGACACTGCTCCGCACAAAGGGGCCTCTGGGCATTGCTACAGTACAAATAATGCACTAAACTGGGGAGCTTTGGCAAACCGAGTCTGAGACTTTGCAGAGATCTGGGAGTCAATCACAAAACACTCAGCAAGATGCAATCCTCAGAGCAAGCAGCAAAAACTGGGGACAACAAGGATAAGATAGGACATGGAAATGGCCGGCATATTGCAGTAATATGTAAAACACCCCAAACAGACAGATGGCTGTTGCATACATGCATGGTATGCGTCTGAGGCAGGAAAGAAGTGAGGAAACACATTTGAAATACCTGCCTAGCTTTTCCCTCAACATATACGTGCCAATATCAATGGGCACCACACTGACAGAGACAGGAGAGGGGCTGTGCAGCCCTGTGGCCCCCTTGCCTTCTCTGAAAGGCACAGCAATGCAGCAGGCGGTGCCAATGCAGGATACACTCTGGCCACTAGCTTCTGCCCACCTATTCCCAGCAAAGCTACCCTCAAGCCTTCGGTACTTTGATGGGGCATTTCCAATAGCAAGGGAGTGCAGATAGACCTCTCCTCTATATAATTCTCATGGGTGCAAAGAAGAACAAAAGTGTGAAAAAATGTGGCCCAGCCATAATCAAACCACTGATTTGGGGGTGAGCTGGTGGAGAGTCTGGGACAGTGGCTCCGGAGCAGGAAACTCTGCGCCTAATTTATGTGATTCCCTTTGACCTTATAAGGCATTTCACTGATATTTCATTCATCAAAGTCCAACAGGACAGCCAAGTGTCTGCCACACTGCGAAGCGCCGCTGTGAGAAAGCGTGTAGCTTGGAGATGGGGTTAACACTGTGGAAGCTGCATGCAGGGGGGCTGAGTACTGTCACTCATGGGGAAGGGAAGCACAGATTTCAAGTGTTTGGGAAACAGTAAATACAGCGATAATGATGAAAATTTACCTAAAGCACTAAGGATTATGGTTGGGCTTTACCTCATTTAACTTTATTTCCAAAAGTTTGTTTTCTAGTCCACATTTGTTGTTCAGGCTCTCTCTATAGAAACTCCTAGAGAGCGGTTCAGCTTCAACAGCTCAGGCTGCCCAGGTCTCTCCAGGGACTCTAAGGAAACTCAGACAAATGCCTTTGGGTGCTGTTTCATGGCTCGTTTGTGTGGAAAAAGGCAGATCTCATTTGTCTTTCCGTTCTCTCATGCTCTTCCATCCTTTCAGGGAACCTCCTGGTGCTGCTCCAACCTCCCCTGGGGCAACTCCATGCTCATTAGACACTTCCCTGAACAAGTTTGTCTTTTGATGGGTTAGTTGTCTGCTGAATTTTTGAATTAAATTGTCTGAAGTAGGGCCCTGTGAGCTCATGCAAGCTAAGCCGCGGGAGCTGACAGCCAGGAGACAGAAAAGGAGATGGGGAGTCTTCTCCTCCAGTGGTGATGGGATGCCAAACTGACTTACTGCTTCCCATGGGACTGCAGCCCCAAAAAGGACTCAAAATGAAGTTGGGACTCTTTCATCCTCTGTTTCATCCTATAGTTATCACACAATGAACACTTGCCTTGAGGACAGAAGCCAGTGATTGTATTGATAAAATACAAGGGTGCCAGGTCCCTCAGCAGTCACCTCCATGGAGAGGAGCAGACACTGAGCAGCAGCCCTACATATCATGAGGGAAGCCTTGCCCCCAGCCGTCACATTTCAGCCTTTTTACAAGTCAACTCATTCTCTCTCACACATCCTTCTTGCTACTTCACAGACACTTGTTTTAGTCTGAGTTTTGTTTTTAGATGTACATTAGCAATCCCTTCCCTGAGATGAGAGCTGACTGATGAGTCCTTGCTCAGTGAGAGTGATGCCATGAAGAACAGCTGAGCAAGTCTCAGTGCTGAACCAATGGCTTATTCTGGTTGAAAATAAACAGTCTTGGCTCTTAAAAAGTAATTGGTTCCTACCAGATTTCATCCTGTGATTAAGGGTGAGCTCCAGGCACACACCATCCCTCCTGCTGGGGATGGGGATCCTGGGGTGACTTTCCAACACAGATCTTGAGCCCCTGGGCCTTGCTTCCACAGAGCACATGTTTTGTCAATGCAGGTGCTCTTCCTTGAAAACTACTGAGTACAAATTACTGCTGTCCTTAACTTAAAGCTCATGATTCAGACATGCCACAGACTGGATGTGGTGGTTGCTGAATAGTCAGGCTGGTTTTATAAACTTACCTCAGGAAGGTGCACTGTTACCCCAATCCACCACAAAGTGCAGAAAGACAGGGATTATCTGTAGGTCACTCCTAGGGCATCATAACCTTTGCCTGGTAGTGGATTGTTGTTGGTTTTAGGTTTTGGTTTTTTGTTTTTTTTTTTCTTGAAATGTATTGATTCTTAAGCCTTAAAAATAATCACTCTCATTGGAAATACCTACTAGCTCTTCAGTGCATGTGTATCATCCACATTTTGCTTTCCCTTATTTTCAGCCAATTCCTAAACCCCGTGTATGAATCCTGAGAAGATCTAGCAGCCTTAAAAGCTTAGGGCTGGCAAAAGGTGAAAAGTCGTTTAGCACCATGCCGTATATACCAGCCTAATGGACTGCAAGCTTCCAGTGTTTCACTGCGTTTTCTTTCTCCCAAAATAATTTTCAAAAAGAAAAAGTATATTCTCCTGAAAAGTTCAGGATATGCAAATGACCTCAATTCCCACACATTTAAATAAAAATAACACTCCTTTTTTAAAGATTCACAGATTAGGGCTCCATTTTGTATGGAATGAGAGCCCTCCACCCTTTCTCATGTGAAGATTGCCAGTAGCTTAAAAAGTGTTGCTCTGGTGGGAAGAAGATGGACCATGATCAAAGGACCACAGACTGAAGCACTGCGGTCATCTACTTAGCTAAAGTATGTTGAGGTTGTTTTCCCCAACCACCACTTTAAGTTACTCATTCTCCTGTTTTATCAAGATTCTCAATAGTTTGAAAATGGAAAGATCTCTGTAGACATCAAGTTTATTCTGCACTGGTTTTAGCTGTTTTCTGTCCGTTTCCTGCCCTGTGCCTCCTCCTTTGAGCTGTTATTTCTCCTCTCTGGAAGCATTTCCACCACTGCTGTAGGTATAGCTCTTCGCATTCAAATATATTCTCTTCATTACACCACATAAGAATTGCAGATTAACTGCAGAAAAAACAGTGGGGTGGAAAACCTGGTACTGTGCATGGCATCAAAGTGCTTGGAGAACAAAGCTCAAAGGGCAATCCCTAATAATCCACCTGTGACCATTTTTCTAAATTCTTATACACTCTAGTGTGAAATGACTGTATTTTATTGTTTTACACTTAACACTTCAACTCTGGCCTTTGGTATTAATGGGAATGTCCTTCAGCTCTCGCTGCTTTTTGCTTCTTTTCTTTGATTCATTAGTTGTTTACTGCAGGCTATTAACAGCCCTAGAACTAGCTTTAATCCACAGCCAGAGTCCTTAAATATAATACATCATCAACAGGTAATTATTCACTTTGAAGTCTTTCCTCCTTTTTTCTTAGCCATGTGAGGTGATATCTGGGGCTTTAAAGTTTGGTAACAGAGTACTTCCATCAAAGCATCAGAATTAGTAATGCAAATGTCAAGAAGTTAATTTGCGTACTTTAAACACAAGGGTGGCAAATCTTTCTTTCTTTCTTTCTTTCTTTCTTTCTTTCTTTCTTTCTTTCTTTCTTTCTTTTTTTGACTCCTGCTACAGCTTTGGAAAACTTTTCATGCTTTTGCAACAGTGGTAACTTGACAGATTATACTTTAAAATTAGGTAACTGTACTATAAATGCCCAGTGCTATAAATTCACTAGGAGCCTTGGCCCTTTTCGTCATGCTCAATAGGATTTTATTTCAGTAGTCCCACTAGAAGTCAACTAAGAAATTCAAAGCTGTACATTAAAATTGTAGGCTAGCACCTCTAAACATACATTTGTGCAAGCATGAGTTTGTGGTGCTGCGTTGATTCCAGATATCTTTAACTCAGGTTCTTTGGCTTCATTTAAGGAAGGTCCTTAAGACCTTAAGCACCTTAAGTGCTTCTGTACTTAAGGCTTTCCTAAGTGCTATCTGATACTGGTACATATTTCCTGAACCAGGATCTTTGTGTGCACACTTGCAGAGATGCCTGGGTCAATCCCAGACGCACTGAGAAAGACACAAGTAGTGCATATATGACTACTCGCCTCCAGAGACTCACAGAAGATAAGCCTGTGGTCTCTGCAGTACAGTGTGCATTGATCTGAAGCACTTCTCAGTCTTGAAAGGTCAAATATGTAGTATGACGGTGAACAGCTGAGATAATTTTTCTTTTGGTCAGAGTATTCCTTTTTAATCTTTTCTGCAGCATTTTATTACTTTGGTCTGTAAACATCCTTGGAAATATTTTCTGAGGAACAGCTGACCCATAAATGCAAGACAGTTGCATTTATTGAGACAGAGAGTGCAATCTCCTCTGGTTAACAGTATGTCTGTCATTGGGGTGCTCTGATACATGGCTTCTAGCAAAGGTGGCACTGGGCATACAGATTTTTTTTATTATTATTATTTCCTTGCACATTTGCATTTCTTTCAGTTCACAGAGAGCAGTAATTGCATATGCAACATACAACAGGCAGACTGCTGCTCTCCAACTCCCAGTTACCAGCAGAAGGACTGGCGTGACTAAGGCAATCAGCGTGTGGACCTAGCTGCTTTGATCACGACAGCATCCCTCGAAAGCACTGAAAGCAAAGAGCGTCTTCTCCACTTACAGATGAAGAAGGTAAGAGCCAAGTTTCGGCATCGTTTCAATCAGGCTTCCATTGTTAAGGTGGTAAGTAAATCACAAAAGCCATATTATGTCCCACGGGTCAGGCCACTGATACCACTACTGGCTGGCTCACCGCAAGAGGAGTAAGCCAGCACATGAATTCGGAGTGCTGGGGCACTCTTTGCAGCCCCAGTGGCAGGAAGGCAAGTGTGAGCATGCTCCATCTTCTCCTGCTAAGTATTCCACAGCATCACAAGAGAAAATACATGCACACCGAGGAGTTAAAATGATGAAAATTAAGCATACAATGAACAATACCCTTGCTTTTGGGGAGGATCTAAAAGCTTCTCCAAAGGGAAAAGTAACAGCTAAAAAAGCTTTATCTTTGCAAGCATCATAAAAAAGGTCATAAGCTGTATACACTACAAAGTCACTGCCTTTGCCCCTCCATCCCTGTGATTTCTTTAGACTGAAGAAACCTGTTGGCTTGAGTTCTGAAACCTCAGATAAAAGCTTTGATTTGTTAATTAAATTTTTACTGCTATCTGCATTTGATATCTCAGTCAAATTGTATCCGCTTGCAACAACAGAAAAAGTCACATCAAAGGAGAGCTCCACCTCCATGACCTGTAATTACAGAATTTACTGCTGGGTGACACTGGCTGTAAGATGCACCTGCCAGGCAGCCCCAACGTACTATCTACACCTAAAACAAAGCCGTTTCATTCAACTGGAGTGAGCCAGCACATGCCAAACAAAAGGGCTATGTTTTGTCAGGAGCCAGCCCAGTGTATTGCTTGCCCTGAGACAGACGAGAACTTCTGAAAGCAGGGGTTTTTTTCTGTGTTATCACACTAAATCGGGGATAAGCGTGAGCTCCCACAGAGAAAGGCAGAACTAAAAGAAAAAGGAAGAGAAATGGGGATGGGAAGATAAAGAAAATTAAAAAGAAAAGGAAGAAAAAGGAAATAAAATGAAAATCCGTCCTAGTGGTTAAAACAAAAAAAGAAAAGAGCTACTTGTGAACAAAACACTGACAAAATATTAGGAAACATAGGGAAGGAGAATGATGGGGTAGCAGAGAAAAGATAAAGAGGAAAACAAACTAGAAATTATGAGTATGTACTAGTATATCTGCTGGAATCAAACTTTAACACACAGACTATTCTCCCCTTCAAACACCCACTCAGGTAATGCAGAAATCCCCAGTTTGTGTCAACGCATTCTTTGGCCCTCAGTTGTTTTCCACTATATTTTGAAACAAGCAGAAGTGTATCATGACAAGGACTCACAATGTAGTCTTTATTAAATTTGGGAACCTCCCTGGGAGCCCCAGAAGTTGTTATTAGTGTTCATGTTTGGGAAACAAAACACAAAGAAGGAAAATAAAGTAGCACATTGAATAGGCTTGCTGGATAGGAATTTTCCCTGGAGTGATTAACGTACACAAAATATCCATATTACAGAACCGGCATTTTCAACAACAGAACAATTTTGTTGAAAAAATAAAATTTTATGTTGGGAAAACCAATATGGCAAATCTGTGCCTATCCATCCAGAAGGCTTTTGTTGATACTGCTTCAGTGGCACACGGACTTCCAGGCTGGCAGTCAAAAAAATATCCTGTGTGGTTCTCTCACACGGATTAATGCCCAAGGCAACCCTTCATGCAAAAATAAATTAATAATTAAAAACAATTAATTCCTCTCACATTTTACTCATTTCATCCTGATTTTTGATTTACATTTTTCCCAAACATTGGAGCTTTTTAAAACAAAAAAGGCTCTGATTTTCTGATCAGAATTTTTTTTTCTTTTTTTTTTTAATCAGAGAGAGAGAAACAGAGAAACTAAAATTGCTTTCTTTGACTTACTTCAGTGTGAGCTTGGCCTCACTGTAACCAGGGAAAAGTTTGCTGTTGACTTCAATGGGCCCAAGATTTTGCACCTTGCATCCCTTTTGCCTCAGTGAACACTGTCTAAACAACATTGCTGAAAAGCATGAGGTGAGGTGTATGGTGGGATAAAGGGTCTGTAGACATCAAAGGTTTTCTCTGTTTTCATTGGAACTTCAAAACACTGTTGAAATATTTACTGAACCCAACTGATGTGACGTCTCTGAAAGCTCGGATGAAAAGCACCCGCTATGGCAACCTGGGTTTGCAAACCTGGAGCACCGCCAGGGCATTCCTTACAGTGGCTGTGCCCCAAAACTGGGCATCACCCTTTTCTCCAGTAGTCTGTCCCTCTATCATGCTATGGGAGCTATCTTCAGCGGCATTGCCACTGATGCAGTGTGGCTTTCCTCAGTTGGTAATAGCAGGAATGCAGTCCCAGCTGAAGACAGGACCTGCTCAGACCCCACCATCAGCCTCAATCTTTTCAAGGCTGCCTCAGAAATGGCAGCCCCACCAGCCAGGACTGTAGCCCCTCATGGTTTCATCACTGCCCAGCAAAACAAGGAGTAATCTGGAAAAACTGTCAGGGGTAAGAGGGGGAATAAGTACCTGGCGGGGACTGGGTCTCCCGGCATCACAAAACAGGTCAGGGCTAAGCTGGGGCTAGAAACTAATGTTAACTCCCGGTCCCTGTTCACCGTCTGGTGTTATTTCTGGTGCTGCTCAATACTGTGATTTAACTTCGAGAAGACTGGGAGGCAGCTTACAGGCAAAGTTCCAGTCTCCCCAGCCCCAACCTGGCTGCATTAAAGTCCTTCCTGACTACATGACCTCCAGCTTCCCCTAGCCTGGAGAAAAGCTTCCCCAAGAACCATTTCCCCCTCCTGAGAGCAGAGAGTGTTTCTGGAAGGGGGGAGGGCAGCGGGCAGCTTTCAGAAGCCCTCAGGTTGGCTTTGCTCCTGCTGGTCCCCTCCCATGCAAAAGGAGGTCAGCCTGGTCCCCATTCCCTCCCTCCGTGCCCCTCGCCTTCTCTCCAGCCCAGTCCTTTGGGCCTGAGGATGAGGGATGTTTTGGCTTTGGCTGGATGATGGCCATATCTTACTGTTTTCAGAAGAAAGTGAGTATGAAACTCGAAACAAACCCCAGAGGGTGCAAGAACAAAGTTAATATGAGACCAAAAGCAGAGGATGACCTCAGCTCGCATCATATGACTGTTGTGTCCCAATTTACTCAGGTTACACCAAAGTCGGAGGCAGTAAGCAGCACGATACCCTGCTGCTGTGAAATCCTGCTGTCGGCAGCCTTCACACCCTGGGGGAAGGAGCCTTGAAGCCGGGAGGATTGACACTGCCCGGGTCTGGGAAATTCCCCAAAGCAGAAGGATTTACACATGGGTGAGAACTGACCTAGTATTCAAGCTGCCAGTTTACCATGACAATGAAGGCTGTGGGGCTGGACAGAGGGGCTGCTGCCCCAGCACGACATGGAGCCCAGGTGGGTTTGGGAGACAAAGACAGGTGCCGTGTTCCCCAGGGAGGAAGAGGATCAAGCTGGCACACGGGAGGACAGTGGCGCTCTTGGGGTGGTAATGGGCAGGTGTGAGATTAGGGATGCAGTGAAGCTGTCAAGGTGTTTTGTTCTCTGGCGAAGCTGGAAGCACTCATGAAGCATTTTGTAGAAATAAGTGTGCATTTGCCTTAGCTGGAATCAGCCTAGGGTCTTGAAGTGGGGGCAAAATTATCTTGATCAGTAAGCTTAAGGGCCCTGGAAATAGGCGAGAGGGCTCGCAAAACTCCTGCAAAATATTACAAAAGTACATCTGAAGTGTGTCATTTTGCAAGAGCAGTAAAACATTTTTCATTTCCACAAAGACCAAAGGAGCAGAAACACAAACGTTGACTTTCCAAATATCAAGAGTAACATCAAAGGGCAGTCAATAACAGCGTTAAAAGGCACTTTACTCAAATTGTGTGGAAGGTCCTAGATCCCATTGAACTGGACAAGTAAGAGCTGATCTTTTATTTCTAAAAGAGGCCACTGTGCGGCCACCCCCACAGGTGTCTGGGGCTCTTGTGTGGAGGTGAAACAACGAGACCATGTCTCTACTGTCTTCATAAACCAACCCCAAATGCAGATTTGCATTTGCTCTATGTGTGGGTTGAGCTGGTTACAACCAAGTTGTCCATAAGAGGCAGAGGCTGAGTCCGTACTGGATTCCTGCTACCCATCTGGGTTTCCATGCTAGGGAAGCCAATCTCTTTGCATCCGGAGAAAGCCAATGTGTGGGCAGTGTTGATGGCTGAGCACATCAGAGTGATGCGGGGATCATAGCTAACAGAGCAGAACTGGGCAGAAACACCAGAAACTGGAGTAAATTACATTCGCGGAGAGAGAGAAACTCCACAGCTGCTAGCTGGACGTGGAAAAGAGCTATATCTCTTTTGATTGCGCAAATCAAAGCAAGGGAAAAGTGACCCAAGACTACCTTCCAGGGCTGTCAATAGTCACACAACATTTAAAAAGCCATGTCTAAAAGAAATTAAAAGCAGTGAGAACTATTACACACTTTTAAAGTCATTCCAATTCAGTTATGAAAATGTATCCACAGTCTATTTGCCTAAAACTGCAGCGCTGTGATCCTTGTTTACCAAGTAAAACAAACACCCCATACAGCAGGGGGAAATGACCCACGAATGCAAGTCTTTACAAGCCTCTTCATTACAGTGAGATCAGAGTGTGCCATGTATGCCTATCATTTTCTCAGGGCTTTTTCTTCTCCTTTTCCTGCTTTTTGTCAATGCTCCTGACTTCCCGTCTGGTTTCTATTTACAGTTGTTAAAGGGAGGGACAAAAACACACACCATTAGTTTGGAGTAGGACAGAAACAGGGATTAAAATGCAAATAAAAATTAACCTGATGAATGGTTCTTTCCAATACACAAGTTTGCATGAAAAGAGCATAAAGGATATACAATTATGTAGGTACATCAATTGTATAGAGTTTTGAAGCAGAAAACTTTGCCATAGACCATAAGTCCAACATATGGGCACTACATTCCCTTGGTTCTCTCTGCAAAGAAGGTTAAAAAGTTGACACAGGGCACAGTTCTGGAATATTTTCCTCTCATCACAGAAAACAGGCTTTTTTTCACTTGTGCCAACTCTGTCCCATCACCTTTAGAACACTTGTGCTAGTCCAAGTGAGATTCTTGGTTTGTAATTTTTCTTTCTCAGAAGTCTTTATCAGTAGCGCTGCTCAAAACCTCCCTGCAAATTCCCCTTTGCACTGATTGTCTCCTCCTTCCCACTAACACATTGGTCACCACGTAGGTACTTGTCAGGTGTTGAATTATGCCGTTGATGGGAGCTCGGACCGTTTACTCCTCTCTACCAGAGATTTGTGCCGTTTGAGCTTCCCCTAGATGAGTCACTCCTTGCCATTCATTTCTGGTACTTACTGACCCTTCCTGGGCCTGTAGGATCTCTCCAGCTTCCTTGACTGCACAGACACTCATTGAGCACCACAACACGTACACCTGCAAAGAAGTAGCTCCCTCAGGAGTTTTTTCCCTGGCAGACCCTCAGCCACATTTCCAACCTCTCTGCTAAAATTTAGTGCCCTTTCCAGCAGCATCGCACACCCAGTGCCTGTCCCCGCTGTTGCAACTGCTGTTTTCCACCAGCTGCATCCTCCACAGGCTCAGGGCAGGTTCATTCCCCCCACCCCAGTGTCAACAGTGCTATTCCTCCCTCAAAAACTTCTTGTTCTGAGACCCCAACTGCCAGCGCAGCATCTGTGTGTGCTTTCACCAAGGCAGCCAGCAGGCACGTAGCTTTTCCCACTGCACCTCCTCTCCCTCCNCTCAAATCTCCCCTGGTCACAACTCGTCAGACTCCTCATTTCATCTACTCTCTGGTGTATTGTGATGAATAAAGCTCCTCTCGGGGATTTGAGAGAATAGATATGAATAAACAGCTGAGATTTTCTGTTCAGCCCCAGTTCTACTATTTTAGCTTTAAAAGAAAAGCAACAGTTGGTACTAAAATAGTAATTTGGCATATGTGCTTCGTTGCTTATCAGCTCGTTTGCTCAACAACAAAGACAGGAAAATGCCGCGGGGGTCATTTCACCAGGAGAAGGCTCAGAAATCCTGGAAGTCTGTGATGAAAATCATTTAAATGGCATAGTCAATGGTCAGAGTGAGTGTCTGTGGCAGTAAATGGGAACATATTAAAATGGCATGGGAAGTTTAATCTGTGATTGATCTCCCAACAATTACCCTGCTTTCTAAATCTCTCCATATCATTTAACGAGGTGATTTCAATGTTCTAATAAAATGTGGCAGGGGAATGTTTCCAGATGTCCAATGTGTAGGGAAGTAAATGCTTCTCTGAAACCATAATCTGCGTATTACACCAATTGACATCATCTTCTGATTGAATTACTCTTCTGTCTCAATTACAGAGAAAGGAGTCACTGAAAAGTCATGAGATTTTAAAAAACCCTTTCAAATAATGTCAGTTTTATACAAAACAGAAATCCTCCCTCTCTGTTAATTTCTTGGCATAATACACCACCACTTCACAAGTGCTGAAATATCTGCTTTTACGTTTCTGTAAAATTGATTGCTTATTCCTCCATTAGAAATGGAAAACATTGCTACTTGTGCCCCATGATTGAGTTCTTTATCTCTGATCACTGCAAAAATGAGACCAACAGGTATAAGTCCAGCTCTTGAAGAGAGGAAAAAGTTGTGATGAAAAGTTCAGGACATCAGGGATCGCACTGGATCAGTCCACTTGTCAAACACTCCTTGCAGCTGACACCGGGAGGTCACTAGGGTTCCCAGCCCATTATGCAGCTCTTCTTCAGCATGAAGATTGATTTTTTTTATTTTTCAATTATTTTTTCATTTACAAGGGTGCCTCCTGCGACCACTGGTCTAATTTCTGTACTTCAAAGAGCTCATACCAAAGTGTTCACATGACACATCACTAGACCCGTGCCCGACATTGCTCATGTGTAATATATACAGCAACCATTGCACCACGCTAGAGGATGACTGTGAGCAGCCCTGGCTTCTCCCAGACTCCCTGGGTAACTCTGTGGGGTGACCCACGGCTGCAGCCTTTGCCCCAGGTTTGCCCAGCCTGCCCCCCACAAACCATTCTTCAGCCAAACACTTATAGGGTCAACTTCACAATCTTTTAAGTGTTTTGGTGCCAAATATCTCAGAGGAGTTTTGGTGTGTGTACACATCTGTCTTGTGCAAAGCAACTCGACACCTTAAAAGTCGAGGGCGAAACTACCCTCCCTCATTATTTCTCCCTTCACTACCTGTGATTTTGGGCAGTGACATATAACTACCACAGCATGTGGGACCCATGTCTCTATTTTCCGTCCACTTGAGACTAGATGGTTTATCTTTGCCTGTATTCACCCATCAAAAACAAATAAAAACTCAACTAATCCCTGACAGCTGAGGTCACACCATGTCGTGATTTCAGTGAGTGCAAACACAGCCCTCTTAGCAGAGAGAAAAGGGGAAAAGAGTGGCACACTTAACCCCCTCCATTCTGTAAATAGTCTTGTTAGCTCTCAGCTATCACAAAAGCATATCCCACATTGCATATGGCAAATATTAACCAGATATTGACTGCAGCTCTATTCACATGACAGTAAGTAATGCATTCTGTCCTCCAGGTTAGCTGTGTTTGGATGTGAAGGTCTATATTGACCCTTGAAAGATTACGGAGGAGGAAGGGAACACTTTGAACGGTCAATATTTTACAATGTGCAGTTAGGTGAGTGCTTAGTGCCACAGCTCAGAGCAGCAGCCCAAGGCGGGTATTTTTTTTCATGCCTTTGAATGTTGTATCAGTTAAACAAGCTGAAATGTGCAATCGAGTTTATTTTAGAAGCTGTAAAAAATGATGCTGAATGCAAAATTTGTGCATGAAGTGCCTGTCATATCCATGGAGCTTGAAATTATAGAATATATTTACACGGATTGTTCACTTTAATATGTTGCCAAAGGGTGTGAAGACCAAATTGTAGATTAAATTTCCCTTTCTCTTCCCTGCATATGACATAGTGATATGACCCAGATGATATACACAAAGAAAAATTGCCTGAGTTTGCCTACCCACTGGGTTCATTTGGTTAACCTTCTGATTATTAATTCCAGTAATTAGTGAGTGCTCAATAAATGGAGATGTTGTGAAAGCTGATCTTCTGAAACCGAGGTGCCAGCATTCTCTTTCAATGTGTAAGAGGACTGCAGTCCTGCCTGGCCTTCACAGCAGCCACTTATGCTACGATCTGCACGTTTTGTTTCCAGGAAGTGCAGAACTGGATATTCCTTGTCATTGCACATGCTCGTCAGGAGCTATGCATTCCCTTAAAAAAAAAAAAAAAAAAGAGAGCTATGTCATTTCTTCATAGAGCTTTTCTGGCGTATAGCAATACTGCTGCCACTAACTTTTGCTGCTGGGCAGTATGAAAGCTGTATCTGTTTCTCCCTTAATTAACTTGGGCTGCGTAAGTAATTCAGAGTGAGTATTTGTCTCTGCCGAGGAGGGAGCGGGAGTAATGATTAAGGGCTACGAAAGGTTATATCTATGCATTTTGGTTTTCACCCGAGAAAAGGGGGAGCATGATACTCTTCCTGCAACACTACCTTCATTTCTAGAGCCAGCCTTGGTGTCCCTGCATATTTCTCGCTTGGGCACCCACGTAGGCATCCACACCTAAGGATGGGACACTGTCTTATTCCCCTGAAGAGCTAATCTTCTCTCTGAGATTCCTCAAGAACATTTAGTAGAGGAAAATCCGTAAGCACCATATTTTCATGGGTATAACCCCAGGTTGTCTGCAACCCCCTCTGCCACCAGTGTACCATATGCCCGCCAATAGTCCTAATTCTTACTCTCCCTTTCAAATCTGTGAGGCCTACCTGAAGATGTCCACCATTTACAGTTTTATTCTGAAAAAGAGGATTTTTAAAGAGGCTGAAGTTATCTCAGACTGGGCCATACCTTTGGAAAAATGGCAGTCCTGCCTGCTGAAGTAGTCTCTTCTTCCACTTCCACTACATCTTCTGCAGATCCAGTGGGTAGCACAGCAGGCCCCATTTCTCTGTTCCTAGATATGATATCTATTCATGAGCTTGTCTAGGCACCAGCTTATTCCATTACTGCTGCTGAGTTTCTGCTACAGTTCCCTGCTATAACAAGTAGGCAGATAAGTTAGAGCAGCAGCATATCTTAGGAAGCAAGAGGAAATGAAGAGAAAGGAGGGCAAAAATATATCAATTAAAGCAGGAATTCAAAACAACTTTGAAAAAATAAATGGTAAAAATGGCTCAGCTTAAATAATTTTTTTTATCTTAATTTGTAGGTAATTCAAAGTGACAATACAAAATCAGTTAACTCTAAAGTACATGTGGAAGACATTTAATATTCAGGGAACAAAACAAGAAATATTGCTGTCAGAAGTGAGGCAAAACAAGAGACTGGAATCAATTAATCTGAAATTATTCATAAGATTACAGAGCAGTGTATAGCTGATATGTTGGACAGTTTTCTCAACATTTCAGTCACGAGGGCGTACACATTTCAAGCTTACCACTTCAGAAGGAGACAATGACTACATGGAATAGCCTAGCAGAAACCTTGATGTAAGAGGAAAAGGTTTATTAACGTGAAACTGTCCAGAGTCCTCTCCTTATCATAACAAGTACAATTAAAAGTTCTTCCGCTAATGAATAGAATACTTCCTTCATTTACAAAACAACCTACCGTAAGGGAAACTGTGCACTGAGTAGATGTTCATCCTCAAAGATTTGCTTTATTAAAAGCTCAATGTGAAAAGCTCTGAAGAATTTCAACAAAACAGATTGGAAATCTTCAGGGATATCTTATGCCGTGCCTCAAACAAGACCCCAGGGCAACAAAATTAGAAAACATTAAGATTGATGAGATAAGAGTGATCCTGCAATTATACAACACCTCAGGAGAGGTGCACCTTTCACACAGCACAGTTGCGAGATCTATCATCGGCATCAAAGAGAACTGCATATAATAGCAAGCCCAGAGAACTCCAAACAAAGCTGAGAGCCATACAGGAAAAGTGGTAGTGTGATAAAGCAGAGGAAATCCAGCTGTACACTGATAAGCATGAAAGGGGTTTGCGAGTCAACGTCAAGAGGCCCCGATCTGGTGACTCCGGTCTAATAACAATGAGCAAATTGCTTGCAACCTTCAGTCCTACGTAGGACACCTTGAAGACAAGGCTGGAAGCCTCTTGTTTGCTGCAGCCTGTGTTTGCATTGCCCATACACAGCCAAGTCGCTAAACATTCACCTCAAAGTCTCTAACCTATTTCAGAGTGCTGTAAGAACTTTGATATTACTAGTTGTCTCAACAAGATGAAAGTCGTGTCCCGGGCTGCCCCTGATGAACTGCAAGAGCCTCTGGCATTACTGTTGGTGGATAATCACAATGTGCAATACGGAAAGCTAAATAAACCCAATGTTTAAGGGAGCCACCATCTTCAGAGAAATGGCATTTCTCTCTTCAGCTCAGTCACTGTGGGTACAAGATGTGAAGATTTGACAGTCAATTTTGCTAGTATTAAGGGAGATACATAGATTGTTATTCACTCTTTTTTTCTTTTGAGCTATTTTATCTCTGTCACGTATTCAAATTGTGATGAGTCTTAGGACTTCAAGCTAGAAGCAAAGTGCATTAACATTCAATGGCTAGCAGATAAATCTAGAATTCAAAGTGGAAATAAATGGAGGCAATTATGCATTGGAATAAAACATTGAGGGAAGTGGTAAATTTGTCATACCTTTAAGTCCTTGAATCATTATTTAATATCTTCCTAAGAGAGGTGTTGTAATTTAACAAGAATTTGCTGGATTCAGTTATGGAATTATGTGACAATGTTCCTTGGTCTGTAAAAGCTTAAAAGAAAAGAATTCATTGGTTAGTAAAATTGTTTCCAAACTGAAATTTAAATGTTTCCAGTGAGTGAAACCTGCTGCCCACCCACATCCCATGGAAGTACTCAAAACTGCACCGAAGTAAAGCTTAAATCATGCATAGGACTTCTGCTGGCCGTCTGCGGTAGGGAGAAATGCATCCTAGTCAATCAGGGAATTTAGAGGTCAGGACTTCCAGCTACTAATCTCAAACATACATGTATCTAGCATATTTTTAATGTGCACACATGGAAATCTGCTTTATTCTGTCACTCACTGGAAGCCCAAAAGTTATATTCCTTTGACTCTGAGTCACTAAAGCAAGCAAAATCTCAACTTTATAAAATGATATCCCTTCAGTACAAGGGAATGTTTTCCATATGCTGTGGGATTAAAAATACAGCATCATATAACAGAGAGTCATTTGGATAGATACATTCTGAGGAAAGGCTTCATTCTATGAAAAGTTATATAATAAAAGGAAATGAGAGAGAGAGGGAGAAGTTTTGTGTACAGAGGTAACCATTAATACCCTGAAATAAAAGCTTAACTTCTTTTGGCAACTTCAGATTGTTCTGATGAGCAATGGAAAAAAGTACTGATTTTTTAAAGAATACTCATACTTTTACAACTGAGGCCATAAAGAATCATTATGATCATTTCATTTAAGCATCTACTGATCAGCAACAAAAAAAAACCACATAGTATCATGGAATAATTCCTTTGCAGAAGCTAAAAAAATTTGGCTGAATGACAATCCATGTCTTAAGATGGTATTTTTTCTTTGTTTAGAAATGTAAAGCTGATAAGACAGCTGTCTACTGTTCACACTTCGGATTCTTCTACATTATCTTTTAGCTCCTGAATGCTGTGCCATTGTCTCAAGAGTTAAAAAGGCCACTGTTATTGAATGCATTCTCCATATAAAAGTACTTACAGACTGTAACTACACCATTTCTTAAAACCTCAACTTCTCATAAATAAACTATGAATCTGGATTCCTTAAATCTTTCATTTTAGAACTTAAATTGAAGGCTCAAAAACCTTTTTTTAAAATTTGCAAATACACTTTTGAAAAAAGAAAGATGAAGGTAGAACATGCTACTTTGGCAGAGATACTGTGAATACTAGCAATGTCCTACTCCTGATGGATACCTCAGGATCATAACAGTTCCTTTTAGCCACTACATCACACCAAGAACCTTTTTCAGGATCACTGTTCTCTAATATGTATCTCACGTCATATAAAATGATCTAATTTCTCTACTGCTAGACATAAACCTTTCAACTTAATCACAAAAGTACTTCCAAGGCATTGGTCTCTGTGATATACAAGATCTGCTGTAGGAATATTAAAAAGCATTGGTCAGAGAGCAGATTCCTGCAAGACTTCTTGCTCATTAAAACCTTCTTGGTCATTAAGAATTCCTTATTTTCCATTTGGTTATGTATTTATTGTTTAAAAGTCAGTGTTTGTCCCATGTCCTACTTGCCTTACTGCTTCATTACCTTTGCTTTGGAAGAGTTCTGCCCTTCCAAACATCACAGGAGACCAGGAAGAGGCAAATATCATCAAACACATTTTACAGCTCAATAAACTAAGAAACTCAGCTGATCACTAGAGGTTTTACACATAAGAAGGTGGAAATAAGAGTTAAGGCAGAAAGAGATCCCAGTCATAAAAATGCGAATACAATGCAAAGGAACCAACTCCTGTTTTCAGATTCCTGTCCTGCAGGCCAGTGAAAAATATACTAGATACAAGACCTGAAGCTAAACTAAGCTTAGTTTGCATTCAGATTCAAATATCACTCAAACCCAGAGTAATTCAGGTTTACATCACAGAGGTGTTAGACTGACATAATTTCTCTACATAAACTAAAATGACTCCATGTTCAAGGAGGATAAGGCTTCTCTGGTCCTGACTGTTGTTCAGTAAGATGCCATGTTTTAAAAAATTTTGCTCTTTTAAGTTTTTCTTAAATAAAGAAAAAAAATTAAACCAAGTATATTTAAAATCAAAAACTGACAAGAACTGAGGAGGGAGTGCATGTTTGTGCAGAGGGAAGCTCATCCCTTTGGCTGATTTTTGTTAATATTGAAAACTGTGCTTTCAAATTTGCTAACAGCTTGAAAAACAAATATGATAAAATCCTCTAAGACTCCTAAACCACTTCAAAAATATTATAAGACATGAGGAAGCAGGGGGTTAAGAAGACTTTAGTAAAAAGGTGGGAAGAAGAACTCAAGACCACATCAGTAAGATGATGTTTATTGCCTCCTCAGTCTCTTCTCCCTCATAGCTGGTGCACCACATGGTGGACGCTTTGGTTATGGAGTGAAAGAATTAAATATCTTCTTTGGTTCACCTCCTGTAGGCTTCCTAGAAACAGTGGGAAAGGAAACATGAACAAGCAGAGCTCCAAGTGAAGTGGGCAACATTACAGGCAGCCCTGAGGTGGCTGCAGTTCTCCAAGTGGCCCATGACATGCATGATTAATGTAAGCTGGGAAATGAAAAGCTAAAACTGTTTATTCAAAAGGACAATAAATTGGAGACTTCCTGACTTCTGAAGGGTCCTAATCCACTCCTGTACTGTACCTTCTGGAGCAGTCATTAGGCAGCCCTGGAAGAATGTGTCCTGTCATTCCCACCAGCATATGGCACATGGAGGGTCTGCATCTCCCCTGCAAGAGGAGGCACACACAGTGTGCTGAGGAAATCAAAGGGATAGGAGGTAAAATTGAAAAGAGGATGTGGCATGTGAACTTTTGAGGACAGTTGTTTGCACACTTTACACATTCTGACAATACATTTCATAACTTGAAAGCAGTTTGTGCACGTTTTCCTCATCAGCATACCCCATGAGCATGCCAGTGCATCTAGAAATGTCATCCCAGTGTCAGTGTTTCTATCAGAAGCATGTGTTCACTAGAACAGACCTGGTTGTCTGCTTATAAACTTGTGCAACTCCAAGACTGGTTTTAGACTGAAGATAATGCCCAACTGATGCACTGGCTCCAAACAGCCTTGAACTTTGGCTAAGTTTCAGTTCAGCTCTGAATACTAGTTTTATGACCAGAACCTTTTGCTACCTCAGTTGCTAAATCCATATTCTCATTGGAAACTCTCAGGACTTTCATAGTCATTTGATGGCCCCGTATTTGGCATCATTTCAGTGGTGACTGAAAATACAATGAAGGTAATATGAAATACCTTCATATACCAGCATAAGAAGGACATGGACCTGTTGGAGCAAGTCCAGAGGAGGGCCACGAAGATGATCAGAGGATTAGAGCACCTCTGCTATGAGGACAGGCTGAGAAAGTTGGGGTTGTTCAGCCTGGAGAAGAGAAGGCTCCAGGGAGACCTTACAGCAGCCTTCCAGTATCTGAAAGGGGCCCGCAAGAAAGCTAGAGAGGGACTTTTTACAAGGACGGGCAGTGATAAGATGAGGGGTAATGGCTTCAAACTAGAAGAGGGTAGATTTAGATTAGATATTAAGAAGAAATTTTTCACTATGGGGGTAGTGAGACACTGGAACAGGTTGCCCAGAGAAGCTGTGGAGGCCCCATCCCTGGAAGTGTTCAAGGCCAGGTTGGATGAGGCTTTGAGCAATCTGGTTGAGTGAGAGGTGTCATTGCCTATGGCAATGGGGTTGGGACTAGATGATCTTTAAGGTCCCTTCCAACCTAAACCATTCTGTGATTCTATGATTCTATGAAATGCTACTGACTAAAGACCACACACCTAATACCAGGCCACACATGCAGGTGGATTGCGCAACACAACAGGATCATCTCAGAACGGAGAGCAGAAACTTCATTTCTGTCTTTAGGCCCATGAGTTGAGAGGAGCCATGATGAGTATATATGCACTAGCCTTTGGGCTTTCAATGCAAAGCCCAAAGAAGGGCAAATGATCAGCCAGCAGCACCGAGCACGTCTGTCTGCAGGTCTCTGAGCTTCCCACTTCGAGTGCTTTGTCCTGCCCCAGCTCACCAGTCCCTTCAGATCAGCCCAAAAAGCAGATGCTGGAGTCCCACTGTAAAACCAGGGTGATGAAATTGTTCTGATTTAGAATAACTCTCTCTTTCTCAAAAAAAAAAAAA
>VYXH01006635.1:105096-128010 GCA_013397275.1 Burhinus bistriatus
AAAAAAGAAATAAAGAAAAAGAGGCAAATACTTCTAATATAAATCCTGCAAGTGATCAGGTGGACTGGGCAGCTGCTTACAGAGTTGTAACATTACAACCAAAGGGGCAGCAAACAGTGGTGGAGATTGGAACAAGTTGTCAAAACTTCCTTTACCAGCGCTGTCAGCAAAGCCAACACAGTCCTAAATTCAAACCTTAAATCTTCTAGGGTGTGATCTGACCAACACTTAGGAAGGTTGGTTCATGCTTAAGTGCCTGAATGAAAGGGACCTTAATCTCTTTCTCTTTTAGTCGTGACTTGGAGTAATGAAAACATTTTAGACAGAAGCATGATTGTTATGTTGATGATGTCCCTTCAACTATTTACAGAAGTAGTGCCAAGATACCACAAGAAAGGCTGAGCATAAAGTATTTCCAGCACATCAAAAAGCAGGAAGTATGGGAAATCTTCCCACTAGAAAAGCCTGATCTCATGAGATTTGCAGCTCAGTTGCTTAACTCTTGCTGTCCCAGCAGCTCAGAGAGTGAACTACATCAATTTACCTCAATTCTGCAATCTCAGTGATCCATAGCAAGCTAACAGAGAAGTGGTGGAAATCACAGACCTGTCATTGAATGAGAGTTTAAGTGAGTTTGTTCACTAATGGAGCTTGAAGAAAGCCGAAGGTATAGCTGCTTAATTCAACTCCCAGTTTGGCCTTCTCTCCCCCAAACTGGGACTTGTGGTAATTAAGCCTTTAGAGCTCAACAAGAGCGTGCATTTTGCTGTGCTCTGCTGGACTGTGTGCCAGGGGAAGGGGGCAGTGCAGGCCTGGATGACGAGCAAACAGAACCGTGTATAAAGCGCCTGTGTTTTGTCCAGCAAGCAGCAACATCTAGGAGCCACTTTCATGTCTGCTTCTGGAGCTTCTGGGAAAACTGTCAGTGCTGTAGAGCCATCAGCACGGGGCGCAGCAGCCAACACAGATGCCCGGGCCAAGCCCTGCAGCAGGGTGCAAGGACAGAAATGGAGGGCAGCGATTTCCCCTTTGCAGGATTTGCATCAAGGAGCCTTAAATCTTCCTTTTAAGCAGGATGTAATAATCTATAGTTGGGATTGGAAAGAGTAAATTAAATGCTGTGATGAATGATGTCTTCTAGCAGGTTAGCTGACAGGCTGGTATCTCATCTGTAAGCTCCTGACAGCTCGGCAGCATCTGGGTCCCCATAGGATCTTCTCTCCCCTGACCTCCATCTACCTTGTATCTGACAGGGGAACCCTGCAGCAGCCCCCTGCTCCCCTTGTGCCTTGCAGTAAACAGAGACTACATCAACCAGTCCACGAAGTCTCCAAACCCTGCAAATTCCCTCCAGAATCAGGGGTGGCAGTAACAAGGGACAACAGCCTTTCTCCTGCCAAATACCATGTATCAAAACCAAGGCATTTCAGAGAAAATGAAGCAATGAAACAACTTGTCTAGTTCACCAGCTGAGGGCTTGTCTTCTACAGAGGCTCCATAAAGGCTCCTCCACACTCTAAACTTCAGTTACAGAGTGACCGAACCCCACTGGTCATTTCTCTCCTCGCTTCAGGAGGAGCTGCCTTTGAAAGCTGCCTGTTACTTCTGAGCTCTAAGTTCCTCACTTGGGAAAACAAACAGGGGTATTTGCACTGCCTTACATAGGTAACGAAGTCCTCTGTCTTGGGAAATGAGGCTCCTACACAGCAGGTGCTTAAGTTCAGCAGGTCTCTTTAGGGCTGACTTAAAAGAGCAGCTTCCACTTCTGTTACATCCCTCTTCTCCACCTCTTCCTTGCTACAGTGGGCTAAGCAACAGCATGGCGAGCAGAAGCAGGGGCACAGTAGCTACAGCTTTTGAGCGTCTCAGATGTAGGTATCTCCATCAGCAAAGACACCCATGGAATCTTGGACCATGGGTACAGTTCGGGAAATTGTTCCTAGCGTAAGGTACCAAGTGGTAGTAAACATATGATGATGGAAATGAGTTAAGACTTTCTTTTCTGAGTGACCTGGGCTAATGTACACAGAAAGTAAAACTCTTATGCTTGTGTATACTTCCCCTTTCTGAATTGCCTGTAAGGGAGATGACCCTTATCCACATGACAGAGGTACTGGCCTGTTTTCGTTTCTCCAACTTGTTCCTACGTCCTTTGCTTTCTTCTGCAGTTGGACTGTCTTTGGTACAGTGTCCAGTCTGAAGCACTCAGATAAATACTGACAGGCTTGTATTTTTTTCCTTAGCACCTTCAGGCCTCTTGTTTTTCGTTACCTGTAAAGCTGCTCACCAGTCCTCAGGTATCTCATGATGCCTTAGATTTTTCAAAAGTCCTTAGCTCACATCAGCTGCTTGCCTTTGACAAAAAAGAAATGTGATAGATGGACATGCATCAGCATGGAAAGGAAAAATATTGTATCAGTGAAGAAAAACAGCATAAACACAGGGTTTAGCTGGCATTTCAGAGTCTATTCAGGTTATTGCTTCAGCTGTCAAAATGATCCTCGGATAAGCTAAGTCCTGACACCAAGATACTGGTTGCTTGGACATGGTAAGAAAGTAACCTTACTACATGGGTTTGACAGCTTAATAAAGCTGCATCTATTGAAATTAAGGTCTGAGCTAGATAATCCACAAATGGCTGCATGAAACAGTGTCCAAGAGGTTTACAGCAAGGTGTTAGCACAAGGTGGAGGCTCCAGCTGCTGATCACCTGAGGTGAATTAAAAGCATGTGTTGAGGGGGAAGCCATTGCCAGATCACGTCATTTTACAGGACCCATTTAAGAGCAACGAGAAAACAGGTTACAGACTGCGAGGTGAGGGGATGGACAGCAATGGAGCAAGCTACAGGAACACAAGGAACAGTTCTCTCTTAACCTGGACCACCGCAAAGGCAAATCGCCGTGCCTTTAAACACACAGTCTTACCTCTCTCTTTTCCTTCAAGAAGCAAGTTGGTATAACTATTAAACGCGTTTGCGTACTCCAGAGCCAAGGCAGGCGTAATCCCCTTTCAACTTGACTCAGCCTCACTGCAGACTCAGCCGCTGAAAGACAGCTTATTGAATGGCTGTAATGTGACCAAGTATCTCAGCCCCAAGGCAGAATGGGTTTAAAATAAACCGAAGCAAGCCGCTCCTAAATCGAACTAAGTGTCCATGCCACATTAAAACTTCTTTGAAGTGAAATGTGTCAGAAAAGACCCATGTTTTCAGCCTATAAGAATACTGTAGATTTCTGTTGTGCTTTGAATGCTATGTTACTCAAGACATTGTTTAGGTTTATTATACTAATGCTGATAGGCATGTACAAAGGCTTGGGTACTAACATTTTTATATACTTTATAATTGCCTTAATTTTTGCCTTGCTGAGGATTATTTTCATTAATATGGAGACTGGCTTAATTAAAGCGCATGCTTGGCAAAACGGATGAAGCCAAGAAACTGAGTCACTGCCTGGTAGACAATGTCACTTCTACACAGATGCTCTGGCCAAAGACGAAGCATCCAAACTGTTATCCTGGAGCCAAACCACACACAGAGAAGAGCATAGTCGTTAGAAAATACCTCTAGAGTAGTAGATTGAAAATTGCATGATCTTAACATTCAGAGATATGTATTTTCAGCAGAAATTTTCAAGCCATTGAAGACAAGTTTTTGCTGAGAAACTGAGGGCACAACACAAACCATTATTAGGTCTTTTTGAGTACTAATGCATGTTTCCAAGAATAAAAAGTGATCAAAAATTCTGGCAAGAAAGTATTGGTGGTGACAACATGCAAGACAGCACAAAAATGTCTTTGCAGTGAGAGACAGAAAGTTAAATCAGTCTTGGAGCAGTTAGAGAAGGAATAACAGGTACCAAACAGATGTGGGGAAAGTAGAAATCTTAAGAAATCATCAAATCACAGGAGTGGGAATTCTTACTTGATTCCTTTAAGAATCATCAGAACCTTTTTGAGCTTCTGAAGCAGTATAAAAGAAGAGGCAGACCAGAAAGCTTGCTGATGTCTGCATTTAAATGACTGTGTCATACTCAGAAACAAGAGTGATTTTTTTAACGGTGAGCTCAACAGCACCAGAGCCACTTGGGTAACGACAGAACCCTGTGACAATAAAACCCTCCATACTTTGTAGTTTATATATACAAAAAATAAATTCTGTGTATGTGTGTCCATGTGTGCGTGCATGTGTGCGTGCACATGTGCATGTTACAGTGGTGAGGAGGTTTACTATGGTTTTCCAGGCATATGCAACAAAAGAAAGGAAATGGTGAAACTGTCTCCTGGGAAAGAAACAGCTATGCTCTGTGCAGACAGTAATGGTTACCAAACTGTTTAATTACTAGTGTTGCCCATCCATACCTGAAGATTATTTTAAGTATATGGACAATATTTAAAGACACTCTGAGTCTTTCTTGTTGTTTCAGTTCTACACAATGCTCCTTTGTAATACAATAGTGGTGGATAGATGAGTCCTGCAAGAGATTTAAGATACTGAGATGCTTATTATTAATCACTGTTTTGCTATAATTAATGACAAAATCCGTTAGCAGCAGATTTCCCCTTCCTATCTGTATTTTCACTTTCTTATTTTAACGAAAATATTGCTTTTCTATTGTAGCTCTTTCCTGCTGGAGCAGCAGTTCGTGTTATTTAAACATTAACAGGACAGAACCTTCTGACTCCCAATTAAGCTGTCAGAATAGTTAAGCTATGAATTTTCTACATCTAGTAATACTATGCAATCCACAGAAACATTGCCCCCAGCAAAAGATAAGGGAGGAAAAGTGTTTCAAACATATGGTCGGCATGTCAGCAGCTTTTATGAAGGCATCAGAGAGAGCAAAGATGCAATATGCCCTGCCAATATGCTATTTCACAGCCAGAGAAATGCAGGACTTGATTTAGAGCACACAAAGAGGTTCAAGAGAAGGTCCTGAAAGGAATCAGACCTCTGGGTGCCAGGCTCACAGGCCAGAAAATGGGGCCAGCTCCTTGTTTACAGGGGGCACACAGCTGTGGAGAAGGGAGCAAAGCAGTTGTCTGTGCTTTTTAGACAGGCCAGGGCTACTCAGACTTGGCTGGCATGTCAGTTTGAACTGCTCTTTCCCTTGAGCTCAGAAATAATAATGGTCTGTTTTCCCTTTTTTTATGTCCTTTCAACCATACTGCTATTTTTATGCTTCACTTGCTGGCACATGGATCAATCACTGTAGGACCTGATTTACAACCTGTATTCCAGACATTGCTTTTAGCAAGGGGGGAAATAGGGACAAGTGTGTTTAAACACCCATTGTGTGGTGTCTTGATTTGGCTCCAGGAGGGACTTGGAAATATAAGGCCAAGGAAAGGGGCTGATTCCTCTATCATTTATACCAATTAACTTCTGAGCAGAGAATCAGTCTGACTCTTTCCATAGAGTGAACCCAAGACTTTCAGTTCTTGTCAGTGAATCCCTCTTTAAAGGGCTGTTTTGTTTTGCCAAGATGTATAGCACAATCCGGCAACTCATTATGGATGGCTTTTCTAGATTAAAAGGAAAAAGGATTGTTTTATTGGAGAAAACTAAACAAATCTGACATCCCACACCACGTATTGACCCCATCTGAGAAGTCTTTAGTTTAAAGCCAACACATGACCTTCATCTCCTGTGGCTTATGGGGCACCAGCATAATCTCAGAGCAGAGCGCAATACTTGTTTTGATCACTGGGAGCTGGTTTTAGGTGTATCCACATAAACCCCATTACCCTCAGAACCCATTCAAGAGAAGTTACAGAAGCCAGACCCCCTTCCACAGCTACCTAAAACTCCTGGATGGGGGAGCCTGCACAGAAGTGGTGTGGCCTAAAAGCTCTTTAGATCATGGGGACCCCACTGATGGCAGACACAGGACCCTTCGTGGGAATGGGTGGTGCCGCCAGGCTGGGTGCCAGCATGCCCGGCACAGGAGTGAAACAAGGCTTGGAAGGATCTTACCAAGGGCTGTAACAGCCTGGTGGGGATGGACCCCATAGTCCCAGAGTTCAGATCCACCTTTGACAGTTATGCCAACGTAAATTCTACTCCCACGAAGTCCTCTGAAAGCTATTTAGTGAAATATCCAGAAAAACTGCCATATACACCCCAAGCCAAAGCTCATTTAAATACAGAAGAGTTTTTAGGTTCCCTTCAGAACATTTTGGCCTGCATTAATAACTCAGCACTGAACAATGCAACTGACTGACTGCACACAGCTGATGTAACATACACCATCCTTGCAGTCTTCAGAAATGAGGAGGACTGTCAGCCACTACACAGATATATCAATCCCAGCCGGTATATATACATAGAAGGCACTCTACTTTCCAGTCAACTTTGTTATTGTCAGGAGTTTTATCTACAGAAATGGAGACAGAGACTATAATCCTAAACAATCTTAGGCAATCCTAAATTAAACCAAACCAACCCTTTCCTAAGGGTTATTTCTGGTTCATCGGGCTTTGCAGTAACATTCAAAGTAAAACACAAGTTGATAACCATTGCTTTGCACCTTATTCCGTAAGACATTTTTTGTTTGATTGGTTTGTTTTGCCACTGAATCATGGCAGTAAAGGCCAGATCTGCAAGGGGCCTTCAGGTACCTGGTTTCTACTCAGTGGGAGTTTAGCAGGGCTTTTGTGGATGTGATAATCACCATGTTCGAGTTAGGAAACCACCTTTTCACACATTAGCCAAATGCATATTTGACTGGGCAAATTCTAAACCTGGATTTATAGTGTTTACAAGAGGAGTTTGGCTCCCTATAAGATCTGCTAATGAGGGCCCACCAGCTCTTGAACATCATTGTCCTTATGAGCTCCCAGAGCTCATGACAAGGTCAGACCCAAGTGCGCCACCGCAACGCTCCAGGGAAGCCCGGCTTTTTCCCTCAGCAAGGAGTTGTGGCTCGCTGCAGGCACCAAGGGCTGCTTTCCCATCCCAGGAAGCACAAAAGGCTGACTGACAAAGTCCTGTCATGTATCATATCCCAAAGTGTGAGAAAGGCTACCGTGCTGCGTGGCAGCTAGTAGTGTGATGAAAGAACCACCCTGTATTGCACGCATCTCTTCATCAATCCTTCCCCCCCACGTGGCCTCACCTACGACTCTCTCAGTCAAGGGACAGGAAGGTGTTTCATGTGTCCGTACCAACACCCATTGCACAGTTGAAAGGCCACTCTAAACATAAGCAGAGGATGAAAGAAAAATAAAACTTTACTGTAGTCTGGAAAGTCTCTCACCAGTAGCACATCTTTCTAACTAAGTATAAAAGACAAACGTAACAGAAATTATTTTCAGACTGGGATGCAACCAGTCAGTAAAACTACACCTTCACACAGACTGAGGACTGGCTACCCACCCACGGGAACAACTCTACAAAGGGTCAAGCAACAAATACCCTTCTGCATTCCCCCATGCCCTCTTGCAGAAACAGTCTGAGGAAAATGGCCTTAAAAGGTTTTCTTCCGGCTCTTCTGATGCAGAGGCAGACGGAGCATGGAGGATAATGCACCAAGAGGTGGATGGTTTATTTGGTCTCTTGACTCCATCCGTGCCCAGAAGAGTAAATCTCTGTGCCTTTATGCCCAGAGGCTTGTTATGGTCGCATGACCTGTACATACCCATGCCAAGATAATGAAGCTGCTGCTGGGAAGTGCCCTCAAGATAAAATAGCAGGGGTTGGCTTCAGTGAGATTTAGTTTGGGTCTAGTCCTTGCAGGAATGGAGAAAGCAAGCAAAGGATCTCCTCTGTCACAGGGAAGCACAAATCAGATGTCTTCCTATAGGGGAAACAGGTACGCCAGAGGAGGCATAGGAGTGATGGAGCTGCATTGCCACTTCACCCCATACCCACACAAAAGTTGGTTAGATGAAGACACACCGCCTTGAACACTGAGCTGTATTATAGACATGTGAGAGACATTTCAGGTACTGGAAGCAGAATAACTACAAAGCAGAATGACTTGACCACATTTGTTGTTGTAATTAGACTCATTCCAGTAACAAATCTGCCCTCACACACTGCTACCTTGTGCTACTGTGGTCTGTACATATCCTTGCAAAAATGCTGATGCTACTGCTGGGAACTCCAAGACGAATTTTGCTTCTTTTGTTCTTGTCTTGATGAGCTCCTTGGAAAATAATGTGGTTGTAAGCTGCTTTCAGTACTGACCTGTATCTAGCAAATGTTCTTCAGCCATGAGCATTTGCAACTCTTAAGAACAGGTTTAGAAAGAAGTCTTGGCAGATGCCAACATTTCTGGAGCAGAAAAGTAGCATTGGATGTATTGGCAAAAGATTGGGATGTTCTCCTGAGACACAAGTTTCATCCAATGAGTTCACATCTGGAGATGGATTGTTTCAGATTTGAGGGTGAAGTCAGTTTTTAATCTGGAAAACAAGGAAGGAAGCAAGGAAACTGGAAGAACAAAATCTGGGCGAAGCAAAATGTATCAGTTTCTCCCAAATTTCTGGGAGTTCATGTTTCTAGATCCCTGATAAAAATCAGAAGGAAAAACTTTATGTTTCCGGAAACAAAATCTGGGTTTGTGCCCATACAATTCTCTCCGTAGTCCTTCTTGTTCAGTGTTCCTTCTACAGCACCACAACTCCGACCTCGGCAGTCCAGGCAGGGGGACCTGGCCATGACTGCCACCAGCCTGCCTCTACCACACCCACCCATACCCACTGCTGCCCAAAATGGAGGTGAGCTTAGAGCAAGGGAGAAATTCAGCTCTCAGAGGAGAGAATCCATCCCAGAGCAGTCGCAGCAAGGGCCCAGGCACTCTGCTGCCTAAGGAGAGAAGTCCTCTCCCCACCACGGGGACTGAGGCCACTGTCAGACCACAGAAAGTCTCTGGCAGCAGGTTCAGAAAAGGGGAACATTTTTGCTGAACTATGATTCTGGCCACAATTATTTCACTCTTGAGTGAGGTTATTATTATTTTTTATTATTGTTTTAGGAGGCTCCATTTCATTAGGAGCGGGAAGTCTCTGTGTATACAAACACTCATATAGTAGAAAAATCAATAAACAACCTTCTCTATTATAATAATAAAAACAATGAAAAAGACTATTGAAATCTCAGGCTGGAAGAAAAAGAATAGAGCTCTAGTGAGAAAATTCCTGTTTCTAATTAGACCTGAACAACGTGCCTCATTGGGCAATGAGGCCATTGTCTTCTCAGAGGTAGGAATGCGATGTGTCTCAGGCAGTTGTAAGCTAATGCATCTGTGATAAGGTTGAAATGGAGACGTGTGTGTCCCCAGCACTGCTGCCCTGAAGGCAGGAACTTTCTTCATAACATGCTTGCCCAGAAACAGCCCTACAAATTTCACAGTTCTTGAGTACAAAACAAAATATGCTTTTTGTTTGTTTGTTTTTCTGCTCAAGATAATTGGTGATTGCCAGGAAGTTATGACACTCTAGTCAATAAAGATTTTGGTCAAAGTGGCAATTAGAGCCAGTCATGAGATTTCTGACTACATGTCATTTCACTGGAAAACACTGAATCGTCAGAGCCAGAACGGTTCATGTTAAAACGTATCTGTTTCAACGAACCGACATCAAACCACAGGTAGTTTTCCAGTGGAAAACTGCCTGGCTTCCTACCAGCTAGCCTGGTGGGCTGCTTGGGACACAGGGATCATAGGATCACTGCCACCAAACTGGGAGCCTGGTAGTGCTGGGAGACCTGGCTGAAGTCAGCAGTCCCAAAGTGTAAACTCCCGGTCCCAGCCTTGGCTCGATGTGCCGCTCCGTAAGAGGCAGCAGAGAGGCTGGAAAGAAGCATGTCCTGGGGAGCATATTTTATTTTGGAAATACCATGCGTCATTGTTTCCTATTCCTATTTTTTCCCTATAAACTTCTCTTTTGTGGGTAATTTTGAAATAACTGGTTTCATTCCAAATCAGAACTAAACCAAATGTCAGAATTTCCCACGAACCAGGAATTCAATAATTTGGCCAGTCTTTCTGGTAATAATCCAGCAAGTTTTCAATTAAATTGGATGTGCTGCTTGATGGCAATGAGCAGTTTGATTTTCTATACAAATTTGAGTGCTTCTCAAAGCACTTTCCAAATAAACTGTCATTTTGCTTTCAGCTATCAGTAGGGGAAAGCACAAGCAGTACCTGGACCGAGAGTCTTCTACCAAGGGAGCATTCCCACTGCTTGGTGAGGCTACCACAGCACGACCTGCCCAGTCCTCAGAGAAGGGGGGCAGCCCTGCTCTCGAAACACAGTGAGGGAGCGGGGGAGATGCCACATGCCAGACTCCCGGTCTACAGCTTTTTGAACAGTATTACAAAGTAACAAGCTCTCAGAAAAAGACAGGCCAGTACAAAGCATAGATTCATCTAATGAGAAGTATGATGATTTGCATGAAGCGTCCTTCACTTACATCCTTATTACTGACCTTATGAAGTGATAGAGAATTGTCTTGGGAGGGAGAATACAAATCACCAGCAGTTTAACCCATGACTGGTGAGAAACCACAATGGCACCAGCTACTTCCCTATTGACATTTATACCAACAAAACATGTTTCAAAACCCATCCTCAGCAGGGCTAAAACCTCCAATGCTTTTTACATCCACACAGCACACGCAAGGTGCTACAATGGGGATCTGAGCACGGCCCAAAGCTCCCAGTGGAACGGCGGGACTCCAGGTCTGAAACCGGTTCTTCAGAGAGGTGGTGGTTTCCTAAGCCGCCACCAAAAATACCACCACAAAGGACTCTATCCTGCTCGGCCCAGCCTGCCCAAGATCACAGTGACAGCAATAGGGATGCTACACTGGCCATGTGCACGCAAATACTGCCAAAGCTACTCACGGAGATTTCTCTGCACAAGAGAGAAGCTCAGTCCTGACTGAACTTCAAGATTCCCAAAGAACTCCAGGATGGCCAACAGGGTAGCTGAATTGAAACAGCTTTGTCCTGATGCCTGAAACTGTGAGCCCTGGACTCTTTTAGGTTCCAAACAACCTAATTTAGATTATTTTTTGTATGTGAGAACAGTGTGGTCATTATTTACTCACACGTGTTTCAGTAGGAGTATTCCTGTATTTAAGCACTTCCCAGGAGCAGCCACCTGGAAATGACACCAATTTAAGAGGAGAAAGAGAAGAGCAAGAGACAAATACAAGGAGAGAGCATCCATCAAATCTTTCCAACAAGATAACATGCCTTTAAATGAATGTAGGGCTCAGTCAAAGGAAAAGTAGATTAAAAAAAATTTATCCAGGTTTTGCTTACAACCACTTTAGTCCAGCAACTAGTAAGGGCTACACAGGATTTCTGCTTCAAAGGCAACTGAATTCAGCTGAGCTGATATGTAAACTTGCTTTGGTAGACAGCCTGCAAGTACCAGAAATTATTGGTGAGTATCCAAAACTCACTGTCATCAGACTAGAAGCACGGAGAAAGCATTACAACCTCTGTGTGACTATACTATAGCAATCACTAAGGCCTACTGTATGTTTGCTTCAAAATAGTTCTGGGTTTACCATGGATACTCCAACAGAAGGACACATGCTACACTGCTTTATTTCTTTGCCAGAGAAGCTGCTGCGAAGCAGCAAGACCATCCTACAGAGCACTGTGCTTCTGGGGCTGGCCTCCAAGATTTGCCCTCTAGAATGAGGATGGCATGGGAGAAAGTTCCTAAAGTCAGTTTTCTGGAGGTGACAGGTCAGAGAGGAGCCCTGCTGTTCCCTCTCTGCCTTTGGGACACAGGGAGGCACATGGGGCTATGCTCCTTATCGCTTGCTCCCCAGGGATCAGAAAGGAAAGCACTCTCTGCTTCACAGCTCTCAGAAAAGATCCAAATAAAAGAAAGGTGCTCTGTTTCTGAGTCAAACCTCTGCAAATCTACAATCCCACGATCTGGAAGGCAAAACTGGACCCAGTCATCCTTCCTAGCCTATTAACTTCTAAACTCTGTTTTGAATCCCAGCTTATGGCCAGGATCCTGTAGATTGCAGGCAGACAACATGGAAAGAGAGCAGTGTTTGTGCATCTCTGTCTTTCTCTCTCTCTGCTGTCTCACCACGTGAGGAGCACACCATTCTGAGCTTGATTTGAGTTTGGGGAGTTTATAATGCATTCATTACCACCTCTAAAACAGTGACCAAGTAGATTTTCTGCCAGCTGATAAACACACTGGCAAAAAAGAAATCAGAAAAAAGGCAGCTCCCGGATTAATTACATATATAGGAAAACATTAGCTACCAATTTCTAGTTTTAAACCTGGAAATCAGAAAGGCATCTTCAGACCACTGCCAGCAAGTCCCAGGCGGGCAGTGCAAGAGCAAACAGTTGTGAGGTACTTGGTAGCATCCTGGCAGTGAATTCATGTGAAGGTGGCCAGCTGTGTTGGTGTTGGATGCAAGGCTTGCTTTCCACTCTCTTCTACTAATAAGGTTAAAAAGTGGAACCATGTGCTGGGCTTATGTGTGACATGCTACGCACATTTAATGCACTGCAGAATCTAACAGTCCATGCTTTAGAAAAGTTTAAAAGAACAAAATACATTCATGAAGGTATATTTCTTGAGGCAAACAAAAAATAAGCTGAGGCCAGCAAATCAACTGAATTTCCTCCGTTTTTCTGTTCATGTCTTCAAGCTGGTAATGTGAACCTCAGACAACAAAATGTCAAACATTCAACTTTATCATTGATTTAACTGATCAGCGTAAGATGATGGCATTAGTTTCATCAAAGAAACAACCGTGGAACCTGTAACACGTTACTGCTGATTAGGAAAGCTGCGAAGAGGAGAGATCAAGAAGACAAGGGAAAAACACAGAGAAATAAAAAGGAGGAAAGAGCATCAAAAATATCAACTCTCCTCTCAAGGGATACAGTCTCCCATTCATAGTTCTGACACAACAGACAAACAAAAAAGAGGTATAATATGGTTTAGTAAGTAAACAGCCTCCACAGTTCAGCTTTGCTATTTGTATAAACCTTTCATTCACATCTTGAGCTTCTGATAGCAAAAGGGTATAAATGAGTCCGAAATATACATCAGAATCTACCAAGCCACAACTTAAACTATAATTTGGCCCTCTCCACAGAGTAAGTTGGATTGGCGTTTCTGTATAGAGTTTCTTCCAGCAAGAGAGTTTCAATATTGTGTATGTGACTTTCTGTCGCTATGCCAGAGTAATCCCCAAAGTAGATCATCTGCAATTTCAGACACATTCCCAGAAATCTATTCTATATGCCTTATTTTCAATAGTTGCTGGTGTTGATGGCAGGGATCCTTTGCTCCTCCAAAATGTGTGTCATGCTCTTTCATGATGCACAGGTTCATCTTTTCAAAGGCTTGATGATTTCACGTTAAAAAGATTTCATCAGATCAGTGGGAGTGCCAGCAGTGGTACGTAATGTTTCTTACAACCACAGCTGTGGATGGTTATTTCACAGGTCATTTGGCAAAAGCCACACAATTTTATAGGCTTTCAAAAACATTTTCAAGGAAAAGAAAAAGTGGATACCTTTTCTGGAGGT
Organism: Burhinus bistriatus; assembly: GCA_013397275.1. Classification (NCBI taxonomy): domain Eukaryota; kingdom Metazoa; phylum Chordata; class Aves; order Charadriiformes; family Burhinidae; genus Burhinus; species Burhinus bistriatus. Next base: position 118,631 of record VYXH01006635.1, read on the forward strand.
GTCTTTCCAATAATGTTTGACCTCCCAGTTTCTACCTCTGAGCTGCCATAGACATAATGACTTTCCATGGGTGAAGTTATTACTTCTAAAAAGGGGCAGCATTCCAGTGCTATCATGTGCAACAAGTTGATCAGAGACTGTGGGATCCATAAATCAAAATGCCATGGGTTAGTGTTTGACTGGTTGCCCTAATGTCAAGTGCAATTTCTTGGTAGCAAGAAATAATTCCTTATTAAGGAATTGTGTGGCTTTATATGATGTACCCAAACAGAGAAAGGCATTAGACAAACCGCCAAGGGAATGAAACAAGGAGTGAAAAAAATAACCTTGGAAGCAGAAAATTTAACTCTGACTATTAAGACCTAAGTAACCTTTCCCCAACTTGCTGTGAGCAGGGACCATTTCAGGACAGTTTCTTTGTGCCTGTTAAAGTATTTAGTTACAATTTTATCTCTGAGTTGTGATGATGTTGATTTGGCAAGCGATGGGATATTTTTATTCCAGCTGGGTGGCTTTTAATGGGAATAGGAATCTGTGCTATTTGTCAGAAACTTGAATTGACTAGTACTTCTTATTTTAAGGTATGAGGGTTTAAACAAATTTGGAAATAGGATTTTACAGAATCAAGGCATGGGAGCCACAAGACTAACTGCAAACATTTTGTGAATGTATGGCTGGAAGAGTTTCCCATTATCTTTTTATTTTACTATTTTCATGGAAAATAGTAAAAGCAAGCAGCTGAACTTAATGATTCTCTTCAACCCCTTCAGTACAGCCCATACAATTGCACAAATGACAGTACCTCAAAGGTATGACTCTTTACTGTTTCATCCATTCTGTTTTTTACAGACAGAACTTCCATTGTTTAGATCTCTGCCCAAAACAGTAGTCCTAACCTACATCAAGAAGCTTTCTGTAGTTCACAGAGCTTGTGATTTTTTTCCTGTGGAAAAAGTGTTTTTTAATTTCTAACCTCAAAACAGATTATGCTATTTATGTGAGTGTCTATACGGAACTGGTTACAGAGGGCTGACATTTTGGGATTGTTTGGGAGGGGACTTCACAGTCTCAACGATGCTGGGTCCAGAGTGGTTCTCAGTTCAGGGTAGTCACACCGCAGGGAAAGGAGTTTCTGGGTCATTTACTGTAAGTTTTGATTTAAGACATCTGAGAAGTACCAGAGCTGAAGCCTGTGCCCTTGGGTAAGCACTAGGTTAATCTACAAGGGAAACCTTTATGAAGAGCTTTGGCTTTATTGTCTTCCCAAAAGCAACACCATCATGTAAAACATTCGATCACCGCAGGCAGTGGAGAGCAGCTATTGCAAATCTTTTCTGAAAACACCCGATCAAACACACTGTGTTTCATTTATGTTTCTGGACATATATTGTTAACTTTCTGGGAAATATTCCAATGGACAAGTTTGGAGTCAGCAATAATTTTTTGGAAAAGGATATTTTAAGGAGCAACCTCAGTTACTGATGTGAGCATTCCCACTTACAAACTCACCTGAGGGAGTTACACCACTCCTATCAGGAAACACTATGCAACCTGTGAGTTTAAGAAAATTTGCCCAGCATAATTTGAAGGTCAGAGACCAAATGAGAGCTGCTCACAAATAAAACTGCATGGAGAAATCTTATTTCCTGAATCTTTTAACCAAAATAACCCTCACCACCCCCCAAAAAAACCCAAATGTGTTTGAGCATATGGATGGATCATATAAAGGCGGCTGAGACTTCTTATCAGACCCTCATTAGTCCCAGCCTTTTATTCCTAGCCTGCAAATTTTACCCTCATACTTATATTTGCAGTGCTTTAAGTTCAACCTGTTGTTTTACCACTTCTCTACTCAGGTGTCCACAGGGAAGGAATGGTCCAGATACCAAAATGTTCTGAATATCAATGAGGAAAAAGATAATTCAATTAATTAAAGTTATGCCCAGTCCTTTCACGTTGTCAAAAGCATGCAGTACCATATCAACAGGCCCTGGCAACACAAGTTTCTTCTGGTTGTTGTAGCAAGAAGTTAGACCTCAATTAAACAACAACTATATCATTTTGGACGTGCTATTTCCCTGGTCTTTCAAAAAGACTTCTCTAAATCTGAAAATGATTAATTCAGTCAGATACAGCAAATCCACTGTGATGTTCTCAATAAAAACTGTAGAATAAAAATCCTAGCATTGGAACTAGGTAGGCTTAGGCTTAATTCACATTAATTCAGGAAGAAATTGGTAAGGGGCGTTCACAAGCCAGAGCTAGTCCTAAAATGATGGATTCAATCTTCCAAGGGCTTTCTCCATAAAGAATAAAACAAAAACACTTTGTCTTCCATCCCCAGAGGGTTCCCTAGGAAGAGTCCACAGTTATGTTGACCCAGACATGAGTCTCCAAGGTAGATTTTCTTGCACTGCTCTGGTCTGATACCTTATTAAAAATTATGCCAAGGCCCCATAACCATTAATAGGTGTTAACACTAAAGACACACTCAGAGGGCTAAAGAGGAGATGCAAGGCATTTACAGCCTAGGGTAAATGGCTGAGAGGCATATTTTCCCCCATGGATGCGGTGTCTCACTTAATCATGACAGGGGGGATATTTGAATCTTTTTATGCTGAGTTCGCTTTGGCTCCTTGCAATGCGAGTTCACAGGAGGTGCTAAGAAGGAGAGGTTTTTACAGGAAGTTCAGGGTAGGCAGAATTGTTTTTCTTCTGCATCTGAATGAAAATCTGCCAGAAATGTGCAAGAGCTGGAATATTCTCTTTATTTTCATAGCACAGTAATTATTTTCCTCACAATGTGGTTCCAAACGCCTTTAGGGTCTTTCAGCCCCTCCAGTCACTGGCTAATGGCTGGCACAGTTTAGACTGATATTTGCTTATTCTCCGTGTTGTCTCTCCAAAAATTTCCCATCAGAGGAGGCTGTTGCTATGACCTTACCTCAACCATCCCCAGCCACAGTTCAAAAATGAAAGCAAAGGAACGGTAAAATTCTGATGTGCTACTTCCCATTAGTCCCCGTTACTAAAACAGGGAGCGCCCCTGCAGTGATGAACAGAGCTGGAAGCACCTTGGAGGGGTTGGCTGTGGGGCATGGCGGTTCTGGGGACCTCGTGGAGTGGAAAAGGTTTATCTCCTGTAGTCGTGGCCACACAGCCACTTCCCATAGGAGACAGAAGAAGTAAGTGGCCTAGACTTAGAGGTCAGCAGCACTATCCCATGTTAAAAAGCAGAGATTTTGCTATCCCCGCGGCCTGGATGGCTGTCTACACACTGTAATTTCGGTGACTTTTACAGGGGCAAGTCTCAGACAAAACAGCCTCGGCTGGGTGCTGCACTCCCAAATCACTGGAAGGCACTGCCAATCAACTGAGAGGTTCAGAGGGACAGGGTGAGGAAAACAGATATTAGCTGTACAGAGACACAGTAGTGTCACTGCCTTAAATTAAGCATGGTCACAGTCGTTTTCAATGGTGATTCAGAAGTAGCTCTGTAAAAAACAGGACTGAGACATACCTGCTTTAATATTCTCATGACAAATGAAGAGGTCCTTATAGATGTCCCTAAAAGAAAAAAATAAGTGAATATTTAAATGGGTGTTGCAGTTCAGGCACCGTTAGCAATCTGCTTTCACTGCTTGGGGGCCTGCACCTAGGAATAAGGAAAGACAGAAAGAATTGGAGAACTTAACCGCAAAGAAAAGCAGCTGGAGATACAGTCCTTAATGTTTTGGGTTTTCAGTTCTGACAAGAAATTCTTACCTCAAAAGGACTTTAGTCTGTTAAAAATCAATTATTACATTCCCTTACAGCACAACCACTTCCAGCACAACTCCTATGTATATTTGGGATAATTTGTTTGATACAGGGAATTGCAGCTGTCCTTTTATTTGTGTATGTTGACACCTTAGAGGACTGAGGTCACAGTGGGAGAGAACCATCAGCATCCCTGCTCTGGCCAGGGCTCCCAAATGTTGGCTGAAGGGTAACTGCTCCTCTGTGCTTCCCATCCTCCCAGGGTTTCTTTATTCCTAAATAGCCCAACAGGCTGAGCAACACAGTAATGAGCAGTATCACAAATTCCAGAACAAAAAAGCTGGTTTTCCCTCTGATTGGGGATCACCAAGTGACTTTTCTGACATCTAAAAAGGTGCAAGTGAAGGTCAAAGTTTTCACTTCGACTGAGCTGTTCTTTCAGTCTCTCTCCTGAGGAGATACTCCCCTGAACCTTGAAAGGCAGAATAAGGTTGTGCTGCTGCCTCTTTCCTCAATGAGGATCACAGCAGGATCTCCTTAGCCAGACACCCATACATACAGAATTGAAAGTCAATCACTTTGACCTGTTTTGTAACTGTTTTGAAATTGGCCAATGGACTCAAAATTTGCAGGGAGGAATAGAGAGAGTGCCATGCGCACAGACACACATACACACGCTCCAAGTATGTTTTACTTCCTTGTAACACGAGAGTGAAATTTTATCTGTTATTATAGATAAAGCCTAATGGTTGATTTTTAAACTTTTCTCATGGACAAATTTTTCTCTCTGCATACATAGCTAGAACTAACAACTGCACACACAAGTGACTGAATTTCCATAAACAAAAAAAATATTGTTTGAATTACATTTTTGTCTGTGAAAGTTTAGCCCCTACAGGCAGATGCAATAGGACTATTGTCTACAGAAATAGTACTGGAACTGGGCCTGTCTCACCAGAAGAAGGCATGCAGTAGTTAGCAAAGCAAAACAAGGAAATCGTTCACTGCTTCCCATCGGTGGGCAGGTGTTCGGCTATCTCCAGGAAAGCAGGGCTCCATCACTCATGATAGTTGCTTGGGAAGACAAACACCATCACTCCGAACATCCCCTCCTTCCTTCTTCTTCCCCCAGCTTTATATGCTGAGCATGATGCCATAGGGTGTGGAGTATCCCTTTGGTCAGCTGGAGTCAGCTGTCCAGCTGTGTCTCTTCTCAGCTTCTTGTGCACCTCCAGCCTACTTGCTGGTGGGGTGGTGTGAGAAGCAGAAAAGGCCTTGACTCTATGTAAGCACTGCCCAGCAATAATGAAAACATGCCTGTGTTATCAACACTGTTTCCAGCACAAATCCAAAACATAGCCCCATACTAGCTTCTATGAAGAAAATTAACTCTACCCCAGCCTAAACCTGCCCGTTAACAAACAGATTCAGTCCCAGCTGGAAAATCGCATTTTCTTTCATCAAGAGAAATCTTGCCCTGTTATAAATAATACCTAGATTTAACCCTGGTGCTTGAAAAAACAGCAAAAGTCCTATGCAACTTTTGGGTGATTTGTCTAAACCATGGTTGCAAGTTTCTAATCCTGCCCATAATAATACATTTTCATTATTCATACCCGATCCATTGATAATGTTATTTAAATAAAGTCTAACTAATGAAAATACCAGTATACCAAAATTCAAAAGGGTGACCGTCAGTTTATCATTAACTACAAGTCATCTCACTGATCTTACCTGGGTATATTGAGTGGCAGTGATCAAAGTTTATACCACATATGCATGTCATAATGTCTGCCTATGAGCATCTTCGAGTTGTCTCAGGTGATTCAGATTCATACCTTGCATATTTTCTAAAAAAATATGTTGGTCTGAAAATTGCTTCTAAGAAACTATCTGAAAGATAAAGAAAAAAATGTTTGTATGTTTGTTCACTCATACTAAAGTACTTCTGAAAAGCATTACAAGGGCAAGAACAGAACAATACAGCTTTAAGAAGGCAGATTTCTAGCAATCTGCTAATGAACCTACCTCTAGAAATGATAAATGAGAACAGAAAGAATAAAACAGTGAGAGAATTTGTTTTCTTTGAGGTTTTTTCTTGACTACTTCTTTACTTCCTTAAGACTTTTGACTCAGCCTTCTGGGGAACAAATACATTGCATGATATGAAATTCTTACATAGAAAATGAAACTGAAAAATATTGACTGAGATAACTGACAGGAGAATACTAGTTGTATGCAAAACCCAAACAAAACTGTAGGTTTTGATTTATATTCAGGTAAGTTTGGGCATATGTGTGGACCACACAATGAGTGTGTGTGTTCTATGCAGAGAGAAACTGGACCACCAGGGAATTTTAATCTTTCACAAAATGCGGAAATATACTGTATGTAGAGGTACTTTGCAACTGAGTTCACTGAAAAGCACATTGCTTTATCCACAGAAATAGAGCTACTCTTTGTAACTTTATCTCATTTGCAGGTCTGGCTTTTGGACCATGTTTCTGCCGAGCAACCAGTCATCCATACATCCTTTATAAGAATAGTGTTACTAACTCATAAACAACAAATGCAACACTTCTAATGCCCACTCACAAATCCCATCATTTGCACCTCACGATACTCTAGCCCACATTCTTGTACCAACTGCAGAAGACACAATCAAGGCTGCGGGCACAAGAAGAGAAGGTCTTTGTCACACTCAGCGAGAGAGCCCATGCAATTCCCAGTGTAAGACTGACTGGTAGCGCAAAAGGCTGAGAACCCAGAGGGGTAATTCCCCTCATACCCTAAAAACCTCAAGTGCCTCTCAGTAAACACACAAGCACGTTCCCTCTGAACAGGGCTTTCTGAAGGAGCCCGCAGAGCAATGTCATAACCATGAATTTGGGAAGAGAGAAAGGTAACATTAGCACTGGGCCTCTGCCACAGTGACCAGGGCGCTGCCCCCAGCGTCTGCCACAAGCCCACGTTGCTGCTCCCTACAAAGCCAGGGTGCAAGTGGCAAGCATCTTTAGGTACTTTTGGTAGGTCTCTTGACCAAAACAGGATTTCTCTTTCAGGGAGGGTGCATCCTGTGTACTTGTCCCCCAGCTACCCCAGCTGGGAACCAGCCAGGATAAAGCAGCTCCTACCCGTGCCGAAGTTTCCTGGGAGGGAAACTAAGGCAGGACATATGGAGGAAACTCTTGCGTCCCACCTGGCCACGTGCCGCTTCAGTACCCCAGGCTGCATCTCTGAGGAAACACAAACTGCTCCATAATGGTTACAGATGTGAAGACCACCCTTTCTTTTACTGTTTTGACTGGGTCTGTGATCCCTTCAACCCTGCAGCCGGGCATGGGTCAAATGACTGGCAAAGCAGACCCTTGTGCAACACATTCTTTCAGTTGCCTTCCCCCCTTCTGGCCCCTCTCTGCAGCAGCAGACGGGAAACGTCTGTTATCCAAGCCCAAAAGTTTGCGATAAAACAAGGATTTAATTATTATTTCCCCACTGTTGACTTATGCTTTACATATTCCAATGAAAGTGGGTCAAACTGATTAATTGGTGGGACAGGGTGGTTCAACAAAGGAAAAAGTGATTTCTTAGGTTTTCAAACTGGATTACCTTTGGGTTTGTTTTTTTTTGCTAGGGAAAAACCCCAGAAAATTGTGAAAAGTCGCTTCTTATATAGCAATCTTAATTATCAGAAAAGCTTTTTATTGTCAAAGCATCCTGCAGTTCTGAAAGCTTTTGCTTTTATGTAGGTTTTAAGTTTAAGTAAAAAATAGTTATGCTCAAATCATCTTTTTTCCTCAAAGAATACAGCTTTTATACCAATTTCAGTGTTCCTGGAATTAGTAAAAATCTAAGTGGTTATAATTGACTCTGACTGTCTTTCTGACAGAACAAAAATCCATGGGGAAGGTGGCAGTTTTCCAGCGTGCTTTTTTAAAGCATGTGGTTGTTTAGACTGTTAAATATGCTTTGACATAGCTGTGAGATGTTCAGGAAAGCATTCTGCAATGACACTGGCTGATTCTCCTTGGCCATTGCATGCATAACAGATACATTTGCCCTTGCTTACAGGGTGTAAACATGTTTCAATGAAAAAATAATAAATAAAAAGTGGAAGATCAGATTTTGAAGAAGCAGCTTTACCCTACATCTAGGAGCTGTGTTACCATTTCTATCTATCCGTTTGTATCAACTGGGGGTTTCGTTTGTTTAATCACACTTTGCCATCTACAGCTCGAGATGCTGCTAATATATTAGAAATAATAGCAGAATAAGCTTTTAACTTGTTAATTTTATTACACCGAAAATCAAATTTACATTCAGCCTCCTGTGCCAGAAAAACCTGGCTGCTTATTCTGGTTGGAGAACATGACAGTCAGTGCTATCTAAAAGTGATCATTTTTTTCTCGGTCCAAAAGATAAATGTTTTAGAACAATTAAGCACTCCAATTTTTCTTCTTTAGAACACATGGCTCTATGTTGGCACTGCTGGGAGTTATTATTGTATTTAACGGCATACTATTATCCAGCCTCCAGCTGTCTGGGAACACAAGTGAGGAAAGCACAGCTAGATATTTTTACCATGTATGATGCATAGCCCACAACATATAAGGTTGATCTGAGGGCTGTGGAGAGTATCCAGCAAAAATCGGTTTGTGGGGTTGCTCTTGTTTTGTTTTTAAATGGCTATTTCAGAGCTTCAGCTGCCAGGTCCATGCACTGTTTTCTCTTTATCACACAAAAGCAGCATGATCTATATTATTCTTCAGATCGTAGTAAGGAAATAAAATGTAAATTAAGAATCCTCTTAAGTTTTGCTGCTTGTCCTGGTTTGGCTTTACCTGCCCACACTGAACAAGCACTGGGAAAAAAAGCTGCCAGCGTTTTAGGAACCTGGGCATTAGCAAATCACAGGAGCTTCCAGTTCAATACTGGTGCAGTAAAATGAATGAGAAGGTCTTGGTGTCAAAGAGAATGCATCCCTGAACACAAGCAAACCTCTCCCAGACAAAGCTACAAGAGAAATATCACTGGACCTCATGGTTTGATCTGAATCTTAGACCTTGCCAGCCCCAGCTGTGTTTCCTAGAATATTTTTGCACTTCTGCATCCTCCTGCAATAAATTCAAAATAATTCTTTTTCTCTAACTTCAATTTTCTTGCACCCATCGCAGAGCAGCTGAGAAACTCAGCAATCTACTTGGTCAGCTATTGCCTTCTGTTAGTTTTCTCCATGCCACCCTAGCTGAAAACATCCCAATCTAATGCTGGCTTCTTATTAAGGGTTTTCACTGGCAAGAGGAAGCCTGTTCTTGCAGCTCCACTGGCACTGGCAAAATTGCACTTGCATACAATTGGTGTGAAATTAGAATGGTTAGATAAGTGTTTTCTCCTTCAAAGATCATTGTGAGATTAACACACCACATTCCCCCCACTGGTTACTTACAGCAAGCAGAAATGCTCACGTAAGTAAGTTGCAGCAATTCAATTCAGAGTTCACAAGATGCAAAAAGGAGAAAGAAGGATTGGGGGGGAGCAAACAAATAAAGAAGCAAAAAACAAAAAAAAAAAGGGGGGGGGGGAAAAAAAATTTCCCCGAAAGCATTGGTAAAATGTTGGAT
>VYXH01006635.1:128033-143938 GCA_013397275.1 Burhinus bistriatus
CCCTTGCTGAGTCTTGACTCCTTGTACGGATGAGGTCTGGGCATGCCACCCCAGAAAGTCACAGGAGACTGACTGTCTCCTGGGAAGGTGAAGATCAAACTGAAATTATTGATCTTGATACAAGATTTTACTTACTGCTTCTCTTAGGGAGAATGCCTTGCTGCATTATTAAGAAAATTCCTCCAGCCTTTAAATTTGAGAATGTTTTTTGCATCATTTCTGTCACAGTTCACCAGCAGCCTCCCTGATTAAATAATTTACTCCTCAGCAGCAGGCAATGCTAGCTGTTCAGTGCAATCCCTCTTTAAAAGCCAAATCCTACTGAGAGAAAGAGAGCACAAATCACTAGTCTGGGTGTTACTCAAAGAGTCTGGAGTTGTGATTTTTTTGTTCTTCTCTTCTGTCTCAGCTTCAGTCAGTTTGCTACATCAATTACCAACATCAGAGCCTGGTTCTAGTAGTGAAGACAGTAATCCAGGGGGTTGTCTATATATCTGCCTCAAGTCAGACCTCTTAAATGTTGAACAAGGATAACATCTCTCTCGCACACACATGTCTATTCAGACAAAATTTACTGCTTAGTTGGAAAACAAAAGGAATGAACCACTGTATCATTGGTTTTAATGAAGAAAATAGTCCAATCTTATCCAAAGAAACTGAATGTGTTCTCACTGCAGTTGTCAGATTCAGGGTTATACCATCTGGACCAGCATGATTCCTTATTTCTTTGGGACTCCCCACACAGGCGCTGATAGCTTCTGCTTACATATTTATGCTTTCCACTGGGGGAGACAAATCCTTCAGGAGTCTCAGCCTCAGGCAACCTTTCCTTCCACTCACATTAAACTGTCTTCATCGACTGATATGTTTTCTGTCCATTCTGCCTGTTTTCTGGATGGTCTGGAAATCCCTGAGGTATCAGAGTATGGAAGAGTAAGAGGGACATCCAACAACAAGTGGCTGGAGATTCCTGTCTGCAAGCAGCTCTGCAAGGGAGAGCTTGTACCTTGCCAAGAGGGAGGCAGCACGCATGGCTTTTATCTGTGTGTTTGGATTATGTGTTGGAGTCAACAGTGGAAAGGGTGGGATTCATCAGCCCCTGTGTAGGCAGTTCACTTATGAGTCATCTCACCCTAAGAGGGACATCTAAGAAAAATGTGGGCTGTGCTCTAGAAAGTGCCTGTTTCCAGAAGTGACTTTAAAGGACCATGCATGACTAGTTTGTGTTGCAGATGTCCAAAAGGTAAACATTTGCTTTTAGGCAGACCAATCCCATTACCACTTTCTCATTTGTAATCTCTGAAGCTGTGATACCTGTTTATGCCCTGCACCAAGATCCCTATCATTTCTTCCAAGATTCACAGGAGATCTGTCTGTTTTAGGAGAAAATTGTACTTGTAAAAGGAGATTGCCATCTCCAAAGACAGTAGAAAGACAGGGCATGGGAGATTCACTGCTACTAAGATTCATTGTTGCTCAGTTTACCTGCTAACTGAGGGGCTTTCACTCCTTTGTCAACCTACAAACAGTGAAGAAACAGCTGTCTCTGAAGAGTTCTCCAAAAGTGCCCGCGTTATCCAGTGAGCCTTGATCCAACATCCAGCCACAGTTTCCTGATTCGGAAGGAATTAGCCCAGTCATGCCCAGTGTAATTATGCACTTTCCTTTCAAATCCATCGCATTATTTGCATGTCATACAGGCAGCTTGCTACTCAGGGGTACCAAAGAAAAAATTCCACTTCTTTCTTGTAAAAAGGTGCTGTTGACAGAGCTTGCAATGCTTTTGCCTTGTATCATAGGGACCAACATACACTAAAAATAGCTGACAGTGACATCATTCATATCTTCTGTTCTCATCTTCAGGAATCAAAACCACTCTAATTAGTAGATTTCATGGTGTGAAAACTAGTTAAAGCTCTTTCCTCAACAAATTATGTGATTTTTTTTTTTTTTTCAGCTCTGTTGTGGTTTGGGAAGTGATCGAGCAGTGGAGTGGGTTGTTGAAAAATCACTCCGCATTTGCCTGACTCATGAGAGATTCACCTTTGGCTCCAGCAGCAGGAAAGTGCTGATCATTTTGGAAAACTCCAAACATAAAGACTTTTTCAGAAATGTTGTTTAAAATGATCCTTTGAACAGAAGCTTATGTTTCAGTGTATTGTTTTACCCTAATGATAAAATAAAGCAAGCTCATGCAATTTTAACTGATTGTGTTTCTGTATAATTATACTTTGCATTTCTAAAGATCTTTTCATCCAATAATCCCAACAGTATTAGCGTGATCTTACAAATGCACTGGAAATTGCTAATCATTATTACATGCATGTTATGACTGGGGATGCAGTAAAACTGAAGGATCTCCTCAAGTCAAATGGGTGCTCAATAATAAAACCCAGAACTGTTTGTTGCCTTCCCTCCTCCTTTGATCTGCCTCTCTATACTTCTGGAAAGCAATGTCATGAACTATTAAACAATCTTGAAAGTGGATGAAAAAAAGAAGATATTGTTAAAATAAGGGCTGTTTTTTCTGCACAATTTCTCCATTAGAGAATAACCGATGCCTATCATTTATATGAGAACACTGCATGTATGTCCTCTTGTAGCAATGCATGGACTGAATTTTAGTATCATGGGCTAGAAGTGACATGTTTAAATCTTAAAGCTGGATAGTCCCCAGCCCATCATAAGTGGTGTATTGTGTCCCTTTTCTCAATTATGTATGTACACACGGATTTACCCGCGTGGCTGAGATTCTTCCATTAGCACCACCTGGTGGGAAATGCACGCTTCAGATAGCATGATGGAGTTGCAATTCCCTCCATGTGCTTGTGGGCACACGCACACCCGCACGCAAACAGCATACACAGCTAGATTTGGGGAACAGAGAGCCCAGGGGAAAAAAAAAGACTGGCAGATTGCATTCTACAGTTCTTATGTTTTCAGTGCAACAGCCAAAGGAGTGCCTGCTGCAGCACGTCTTCACTTCTCTGCTGAAAACCAACGAAGTTTATGGAAAGAAAAAAAATAAAACATTTCGTTCAAAAGCTCTTCAGTAGCAGAGAGCAGCTGATCAACAAGGCTGTGTTTGCCTCTTGTATTTCTAAGTGGTATCCGTCCCTGAAGACAAGCTCTTCCCAACTGCATTCACCCAAATGTCTTCAAAATGTTTGCTTTTGAACAGAAGTGAGGTATTTTGAAAAATGCATTGATTCCAGTGAGAGCACTTTTAAAAGAGAAACATCATGACTTTTTTATTTCAGAAAATTTTCTGATTTTAAGGGAATTTTGGTTTTGGGAGGGTTTTTCATATTATTTGTACACTATGTCATGACATCTCAGACAAATCTTCCTTTTATTATGGAAAAAATATCAAAAGAAACTCTCAAAACACTCTATGTTTAATCTGTTTTGAAATGCCTGTGTTTCAAAACAAACGATCGCTTATTTATACATCCTAATTTTCTGAAGCAATTTGTTTTGCATGAAATCTTAAAACAATGTGTTTTCATTTTAAGTCAAACCAAAATGGACTTCCAAATATTGATGTATCTAAGAACATAAAAATTCCTAATTTCAACCAGATCTTATTACCAGCTAGCTCCTCCAGGAAGCATACCACAGCGGATCTTTACCCCAACTGGCAAATAAAGGGCAACATCTGATCATGCAAGTTCCAACACAGCGCATAATTAATATTGGCGAAAGAATTCAGACTCTGAAGCAGGAGAAACGTTTTAAACTCTTATGTTACAGATGAGACTTCAACGGAGATAAAAATTATGCTTTTACATACGGGAAAGAGAAATGCTCAGAAGTGAATTATCTAGGCCTTACTGCTAGCCACAAACTGTGGCCTTCCGAGATGCCTCTAATGGGCATAGCGATAGGACAATACAGAACAAAAATCCCATTTTGGGTAAACAGATTCTCTTATCTCACAACCATGTCAAAAAAAAAAAAAAAAAGGCAAAAAAGCAGATTTTTCTATATGTTTCAGCTACTTGTCTACCAAAAGGGAGGAAGTTTTGTTTTCTTTGTCCAAGACACTCGTATCACTCATATTGCTCTAATCACTATGATGTTTTCAGGACAGTGTTTTGTGAAATAAATCCTATCCATTGAGTAAAATCAAAGAAAAAGAAATACGGTAAATAGGTAAAATATAAACTATCTCTCAGTCCCCAAATGACAATAACTTATTATCACTTCTTTTTTCCTACAACTATTGCCACCATTTGTTTATACTATTACTTAAAATGGTGTTTATTCTAAGCATGAGAGAGGTTTTTTGTGCTTGGGTTTTTTTTAATGTGTTTTAGATGTCACTGGAAAATTGTGAACTTGCATGGTAAAATACACTGGAACTGATTTCCCAGTAAGAATGGTTCATTCAAAACCCTAAATACGAAGGGTAATGGGGGGAGAATATTATATCACCAGCTCACATGACTGCACTTCTGGTAGGATTATCCTGTGGTTTCCAATGTTGTTTCTCCAAAAAACAGAGTGAAATGACAGGCTTAGAGGTATCCTTTTCAAATTTATATTATTCTGATGTTGGTGTAAAGTTAGAGGAGAATCTCACACGTACAGTGTTGATTTTTGCATCATTTCCTTTAAGCTACAATTTTCTAAGCACCGTTAAATTTCCTGGCTGTAGAATAGGAAGTGCAACAAGTATACTGTAAAAGAAAGAATGCACCATGGTCTGTTCTCCAGGTAAATGGACAACTGAAGTCATTAGCTAGGCACAAACAACTGTGTCAAGCACGTGCCTGGCATGGGCTGCCAACAAGCTCAGCTGTAAGTGGTTCCTCCTTGGTTCCAACACCATACAGAGACCCCTGGAAAAGATCTCCCCACTTGGCCTGCCTCTCTTCAAATGTGATGAGGTCGTACTTGAAGTTGTCCTCCTCTCTTCACTGGCAATAAAGGGAGCCTTGAGAATTAGCCTCGTCTACATCCGCACTTTTTAGGTGGCTAGACTGCAATTAGGCGAGCCCTGCAACTCCTGTCTCTGAAGCAAGTAACGCAAAAAACTCAGAGGCAGAACTGAAGCATCTTTTTTTTAACTCTGCTGGTAACCTCCTAGGATAACCTTGTAATAATAATTTTTGCTCATTGGTGCTTTGGGTAACCCACTGCAGATTCAATAAGGAATATGTCACAGGCATATTATGACACTTCTTTGACAGCTATTTGATCTGTGGATGAAGGATGAAGTCTACAAGCAAAGCACCAGTAGCCACACAGAGAAATTTGCTTAGAAAGGCCTATCACTTGCCTGGCTTAAGCCTCTGTTGTCAGTCTTTGGACACCTACAATAATCCATTACCTAAAGTTTCAAATTTGAAAAAAAATAAAAAAATTAAAGAAGCAAAAGCTACAGTCGCTATGCAGGACAGCATTTGAAATAAAGATGGACATTGTGTTTGGTATATGTGAGTCACCAGGATGCAGACAGCATGAACTTATGGATATTTTTATTCTTGTTTGAATCAACCCAGAGGTAGAGCTAAGAAGGAGTTTTGCTGTTCTTGGTTGTACACATTAACGTATACCACATCCACCAGATTGCAGCATATGCTGGTGGAAGAGCCACTCTGAGCAAGGGGAAAAAAGAATAAGGAAAAAAGTATTATCAAGGCTTTTAAAACAAAACTTCTAAAGCACCTTTAAATTGTAACATCTTGAGCAAAGAAAAGCCTGAATTATGTAAAAGCGGGCAGGCAGCCAACATGTGGCAATAATAAGATTGTTTTGTAAGCAAGCAGTTTTCTACACAGCACGCAGCTCTTGGTCTACATTAGAGCAAATAGCAAATCTGTGAAGATGTGCATGGTCTCTGGCTGCCAGAAGGATACCCTAGGCTTTGAGTGAAAATTTTTGTGTCATTTGATCTCCTAAAAGAGCCAGCTGAGATGAGTTATATTCCCCCTGCCAGGAACCTCGAAAGAATTGTTCAAACCATACGCTCATTCCTGCTGAATTAGAAACAAATGCCATAGCTGCATTGCTGGACTTTGAAATGAAACTCTCCCCAACTCTTCCCAGTGTTCCTGGGAGGAAACAAAACTCCTTCCTGTGTCTGCTGTTTCTGTCTCTGCGGAGGGACCTCCTTCCCTCCACTCCCCGTACTCCTTCTCATCCTTTCTCTCCTCCTCCCGCTACTGCAATCTCTCATTCCAGAAAGCCACATCACAGGCCTGCCCCATGTGTTAACGATCTTCTGTTTGCTGCCATTAGACTTCGCCATCGCCTGTAGAAATGGAGTCGCTTAATTAGGTCCAGAGAGCTGGAGAACAACAAGGCCATTCAGGGTGGCACCCAGCCAGCAGCTTCTTCCCCTCTCTTTTTGTTTTATTTTGTTTTTCCTCTTTTCTTAGAAGGGAAAAATCTCAAGCCCTTCCCTGCTTCTTCCCACCTGTAAAATCCACAGCACAGCTGAGTGCGTTAGGGTCTTCAACCAGACCCTGCACCACAAAGACACTGTCTTTCAAAGCCAGCCCTACCACCACTTAAGNTTGCACCAATGAGTGACCCACCACTCCCCCCCCCCCCTTAAAAAAAAAAAAAAAAAAAAAAAAAGAAAAAAAAACCACCAAGAAAAACACAGAAACCCCTAAATTTGCCAGGCTGCAGGACTCTAGGGCTCCAAAAACCTAGAGTGTGCTCCAAAAAGAGTAGGCAGCTACTGATAGTTGCTCTCCAAGCCATGAGGGTCTTTGACAGTCACAGCCACTCAATTGGCATGCTATGGAAAGAGGTCTTGGAGTCCATCCTCTCAGTGCTCAGAGCTGCGTCTGGCTGTGGTTTAGATTTTATTCCAGTCTTCATAAGAAGCACAGTTGCTTCCTGTTAAGCCAACAACGGTTGAACTCCATCTCAGATATTTAACACTCTGAGTATCTCTGCTGACAATGAAGCATGCATGTGTGCTTCACTTAAACTGCCTGGCTGCCCTCCTTCTTCTTCCCCACCTTCCCCACAGGGCATCAGAGAGCATTCACAGATTTATCATCTCAAAGATATTTCACTGCGGAATAATTTAATCATCATATTAAAGATATTTTCTCACTTTTGTTAATTGACTTCTAGTTTTCATTTCACAGGGAGATTACACCAGGAATCCAAACTAAGCTGTAAATCACCACTGCTGCATATCAGCAGCAGTTCAGCCCAGATAGTGTACGGCCATGAGCAATAACTGGCATCTCTTAGGCTTTCATAAGTTTGCTCAGTAATATACATTGATCTGAAACACAAACATCAAAGTGATGGATCTACTCTAGAAAAAAGAAAATGAAGCTTTTCCAGGTATTATTTTAATAATCAATTTGTTCTTCACTGATCTAAAAAAAAAAAAAATCTGTGTCACTCAGCTGAGACTCAACAAGAGTTGCTTGCACCACATATTTCAGCCAACCCCGATGAAGCAATGCCATCAGGTTCTCCTTGGAATTTTAGTGCAAAAAGGGAAGGAAAGAAAAGATCCAGTTCAATTTGCTCATTCTTTTTATACCTGGAAACAAGTCAGTTTCTTCTAAAATGACAGGGTATATCACAGTCGTTTGTGTTTCAAAGATCATGCACACTGGAGTATACGAACTGGAAGTGTGTCTATGGCTGGGTGAAAATTAGCAGGCTATGGGTACAAATGGAGTACCACAACCTTTGAAAGTTTCCTATACAAAATATGGGAAGATTTCCCTTCTAGTCAGTGAAATTAAGTCCAGAAGAAGTATGTGGAAGCATGAAATACTCAAGTCTGGAGATCAGTTTGTCCGTTTATCTTATGGTTTTATAAAAATATTCTACGTAGGTCTTTATCCCTCTCATCAGCATACGCCTGCAAAGCAGAGTACCTCAGTTTGCGCGCTGCTGACCCTCACAGCAAGAGTGTGATGCATACTCTGGAGAAGCACCTGGCTCTTGGGAAAGGTCTCCAGAGGAAGCAACAGAAGAGGCCTTCCTCTCCTACTGCAAAACAAAGCTTCACCAAAAAGAAAATTCCTGGAAGCTACGTTTTTACATCCAAGGACAGATTTCTTCAAAGGAAGTTAAAGTGAGGGGAAGATCAAAGACCAGATAGGAAGAAGCAGGTTGTAGCAGTGGAAGATTCAATCATCAGGCAAATAAACAAAAGGGTGCGTGACCCTGGAGGGGACTGCAGGGGAGCTTGCCTTACAACAAGAAAGGTGGTGGATTTTACCGGAAACCTGGGCAGGGTCTGAGGAAGCCTGGGGAAAGAGCGTGCAGTGGTGATCTGCCTGGGCATCCGTGACATCGGTGACAGATGGACACTCTGGAGGTAACATTTAGGTTCACAGAAGGGAAGGTACAGACCAAGATTTCTGTGATCTCTGAGCTAGGGGTGACAGAGGAATCTAAGTGACTATTGGATAAGGAGAGTCCTTGCATGAATAAATTAGAAGATAGGAAATGGGGTATGAGTAAATGGTCAGTTCTCACAACAGAGGGAGGTCAACACTTCAGTTTCGCTGGCACTGAGAAATGAGCTATTTAATATATGCAGACATTGTTAGAAAAAGGGATGAGGCATGAGGTAAAGACTGCTGATGACACTAAGTTATGCAGAAGCATAGGGATGTGAGCAGACTGTGAAGAACTACAGAAGGGTCCGATGAGACTGAATGGCTGGGCAATAACACAGCAGCTGAAGTTCATTGTGTATAAATGTAAAGTGATGCACGTGGGGAAAGGTAATCCTAGATCTACATAGACAGCAGTCATTTCTGAAATAACAGTTAGCATTCTGGAGCAAGACCGTGGTGTTATGATAGATGGTTCCATAAAAGCAAAGTGAAAATGTCAGGAATAATCAGAAAAGGAAGAGAGAATAAAGCAAAATAATTTCAGTACTGTTGTATCAACCCTTGGTTCACACTTACTTTTCAAATTGCTTGCAGTCCTTCTGGAGAGGAGGGGAACAGCATTTAAATTGCAAAAATTTCAGAGTTGCAGGGATGCTGATGAGAGGAGTGGAAGGGCTTCCATATGATAAACAAGCAAGGAATCTGAGCCTCTTTGTTCTGGAAGAGAGAGAAATTAGAGCACCTACAGCCAAGATCTACAAAGTCACAAACAGCATGGAGAGGGCGGAGGGAGATCAACGGTCCACTCTCTCCACAACCACAAGCAACACATGCACTCAGATGAAGCTAGTAGAAACCAAGCTCAAAATAGACAGAAGGAGATGGTTTTTCATGCAACCATGGTAAGGCTGTCCTTGTCGAAGGACATTGTGAATGCAAGAAGTTTGCACAAGCTGATGGGAAGAAGATGCCAAAAAGATCTGTAGACAGATACTGAACAGGCAAACCATGACAGGATCAGTAGGTCCCTGAGATGAAAATAGAGGCTGTGATTGGATTTGGGAGGGGGGAGGTAGTATTAAAGATATTTTCCCAGTGCCTACTCGTCCGTGTATGCCTGCTTATCATCACTGAGAGGGACAGCATTGGGCAAGATGGACCTTAGGTCCAGTCTAGTATTGCCTTTCCTCATAGCATTATGGTAGTCTCGCAGACCCAGGAAGACTGATTTGCCCTCTGAAATTTATTATTTCTCTTCTCAACTAGAAAAACAAATCAAGGACAGGAGGGGGTGCGACCAAAGATGTCAATAGTCACCTTACCCCACACACCATCACTCACCACTTGAAGTTACCTAATGTTTTCAATAACAAGTTCAAATATTAATCCAGTTTGTTCTCCTCAGTGGCATTCCTGTACTTTCTGAGCTCATTTTATACATGTACTTTGAGTGAAACAGCAGGAAAATAGAGTGCACCCAGAAAATTAAACTCAGATTTGTAATTGCAATTTTTCATACCAATAGTTGATTTCATGGGCGAAATGAAGAGGATCACAGAAGGCAAGTGTACATTCAATTTACAACAGAATAAAAATGTCCTGGTTTTCATATTTTACATATTTTCCTAAGAATTATTCATGTGCATTTTTCCATGATTAACATATAATAACAAACACATTTTTAAAGGGGGAGCAGAAGGGGTAAAACTCATTACAAAAATAACTCCTGCATACTGTTCACCCATATTAACCCTCCTAATATCTTTAAAAAAAATACACATATTATTACTGAAAATTGGAAGATGTCCATTCAATTCAGAATGGTGACTCCTAGGGTCTGCCAGTGCTTGTACTACTGACTCCAGGGGCCTGGCCAGCCATGAACACAGTGACCTGAAGAAGAAGTGTGACTTCATGGTTTTGTGAGTCAAAGAGCTTATTTTAAAAGACAAGTTTATCACAAACAGAATTAGGGAGGGAGAAGTATGTGACTGATGTCCAGAAGTAGTATACATCATGAAAATGTAAACCTTGCTTTTTGCATGGTGCTGAAGCAGAAATTATGGTCCTTTATGAAGGAAAAACAGAGGCCTATGCTTACTAAAAAGATTCAAGTATTCCTTTAAAACCATATTTTGATAAATGGAATTTTTTTTTAATAGGGAATCTAATCTGACGGTTATAATTTTAAAAACACCTTTAACATCTACAATTGTTCCTGCCTGACCATTTTTAATATCTCTGAAATGAACTCTCCACTGCTTGAACCCAATGTGTTTTATTTCAAAAGTACTGAAAACATCTGACAGACACCCAAGAAAAGCCCTGTGAGAACAAAAAGTGCCTTTAAAATACACATTTATTTCAAGTTTCTGTTAACCTTCTCAGAGCTCACCTAATATCAAAGGGAAAATAGATCCAAGACACTGTAAAACCATCACATACACCTTGATTTCAATATACTAATATTTCTTATAGAAATAGCTCAAATTCCAAAATAGCAGCAAGTGTTATTCTACCCACAGTGTAATCCCTTCTACGAGTTTATCATTATCATTGGAAATTACAGACTACCGAAATTAGAGAAAGGTAGGAAGGAAAATCAAAAGATGAAAAAACTGTGT
The DNA here is from genome assembly GCA_013397275.1 of Burhinus bistriatus. NCBI lineage: Eukaryota > Metazoa > Chordata > Aves > Charadriiformes > Burhinidae > Burhinus > Burhinus bistriatus. The sequence continues at coordinate 138,994 of VYXH01006635.1, forward strand.
GCATTAAATGTACTTATGCAAAAAACATTTTTCTCAGTCCATTCATGCTTCCTCTCAGAGTGGCAGATTTTGGAGACAAAACACAAAATCAAGTCATGTTCTATCAAGCTCAGTTACAAATCACAGCTGACACTTGGGTCTCAAGAATTCTACCTACTCCTAAAACTACAGAGGTTGGCAAAGATGGCTTTGTTTGGTTTTTGGGGTTTTTTTTACACTATAGATATAGATACAATCACACAGTTTCTCATTTCTTTTTTCATGTATGGAAGGCCTACATTCACAACAGATGGAGAAAGCATCTGACAACTGAAGAAAGAGCAACTACACAGTGTTGTCAAATAAATACAACGTTGTAAACTGCCTAAAAGAACAAACATCAGTTTCTTCCCCAAACTTTTCCAATCATAAGAGCTTTAGGGGTATTTCTAACACAGACAAATTATTGCTTCGGTCACTGACTGAAGCATCGATTCAAATTGATTGTGCCTCTTTAGGACAGATGTTTTTCCATATGCATTCCCATGCCACATTTACCTGACTATCAAAGAAAACAAAAAAAACCACACAGAAAATAGAATGAAATTTTCCATACTCGAGAGAGCTTTTGCTTCTTTGCGTCAATGTTTTTCTTATATCAGCACATTTCAGTTAAGAAGTAGCCAGTAGAGGAAAGATTATTACTGCATCCGCTGTGGTTAACAGATATTAACGCTGACTTCTAATGACACTGTAAGCTAGTCTGGCAACATAATTAAAACCCCCATGCCTTTAAAAGTCCAGTTTATAACAATTTTTCAAACACAATTAATATGCTTTGTAATCATGGGATAACCTTATGGGACTATGGAATAAAACGTTCTCATTGTCACTGCTCTGATTCTGCAGCTTGTGTACGTACTGGGGCAGGGGCTGCTTGAGGCAAATGGCCATACATTCTCATGGAGATTAAAAGATAATAGAAAAGAACCTTTCTCTCTTTCTTTTTTTCTTTTTAGTGATGTATAATATATTCTCCTGTGATGGGCAGATATTTATCTCCAGTTTATCAGTGCAGATGAAAAGCGGGAAACGAGCAGTACTTACATAGAGCCCTCAGCCTTTCCCACTTTTGGCTGTATCAGTGTCCTGTCATAATGACCCATAGCAGCAGCAGTGGCACACATACACAGTTGGTATGTCTATACTACACTGATTTGAGATGCAACGCTTTTCCCTACGTCCTAGAAGCCTTCTAAACCTCAAATATGCTAGCCAGTATGTTTCATTCTTGAATCCTCAGTAGAACTGGCTATGAGGGGTACCGGACCCAAAAATTTCTATTCAATGGGAAATCAAAAAATATTCTTGGAGTTTTGACTTGACAATGGAACAGGAAAACTAAATGTTGAGGCCCTCCAGGGAAGGGGAATCTCATGTCAGGCTTCTGAAGCCATCCAAGTTTCTTGAGCTGCCAGAGGTGGGTTAAGGAGCAAGGCACCTTGGAAAACCCAAGATCATCCACAGCAGACCAGGGAGAAGCAGATATATGGGAGCAATTTCATCATTAAAATGCAGAAGCTGCTCACCCTGAAAACTGAAGCTCTGGCTTTTCTGGAGCTCTTTGGTTTTCTATCGTCAACCAGGTGGCTGGTTAGGAGGCCAGGAGGTCAAGCTGGCAAGAAGCAATCCAGGAGCCCAACAGGACTTGGCATACCCTGGTGGATCATGCTCATTTCAGTGAATAAATACTCCATAAGGATAAAACTTGTCATCAAAAAAAAATAAAAATCTGGGAAGTTTTATTGAGTCAGAAACAATTGCCCTGTTTGATCCTAGAAGAAAAAACAAGTGAACATGTTTTTAGGAAAAGGTTGTTATTAGTGGTTTTCTTGGGCTGCTGTGCCCTTTCATGGCTGCAATCCCCACTGAGGCATCCAGATTTTCTCACTCCCTAAGCACGTAGGCACAACAGTCCCTGGAGCCCCTTATCCTTTTAGGGTATGGGATTAAAACCACATCAAACCATTAAGTAAGCAATTCTTTTCAAGACAGACCATTCCCAGTCCCTTCTTCTCTTGTAATTTTTGCAGACCTCTTCTGCTCTCCGAGTCCTGGGAATACACCTCATCCTCGGCAGATGACTGGAGAAGGTGGGAGGAGAGCTGCTAAATTTCTTCCCCATTTCTTCCTTCCAAGCAGAACCTCTCTTTTCTTCTTCCCTTCTCAAGATAGCTGCAAATTCTCATGTGGTTAACTAGGTCTCCCTAAGGTATGCAATTCCCATAATAATTCAGGACCTCTGTAACATCCTTCTGCCAAAGCACACTGCAAGAAGGTATGGGATAAAGGCAATGAAAGTCAGGAAGGAAACCATCAAAAACAATCTAAGTAAATAGAGACTCATTTAAATGTAATGTATGAAATCAGACAACCAGACCTGGACTAAAATCTCTTCCAAATCACCTCCGAATTTTGTCAGAAGGAAGAAAAATCAGTGGGATCAAAATACAAATCACCCAAATGCAACCAATGCCATCATACTGATGGAAGAATGAAATATAGTAAATTTGGAATCAGTCTATAGGCAAATGAAAAAGCAGATGCCTCAGCCACAGGATTCCCCCTGGATTAAAAGGTGCCTGGGACATTTTAAGGCTGATTACAAAAGCCATGAGGGCAAACACATGGCAATAATCATGGGATACTTCGATTACTCTCATGCAAACCAGAAAAGTGACACAGTGGGTTGTGAGGCAAAAAGCTAATTGAGTTGTTTATTTTTCACCTGGTATAAATGACTGCCTCGTGGAGCAACCAGTCAGAGACCTGACAGGAGGAGAAGCATTTCTTGACCTAGTTTCAAGCAATCCACAGGACTCAGCTCAAAATTTATTGCAAAGGGCCTCCATGATTGCTAATGATCATAACACAATCAAATTCAAGATCCTTGTGGCAATAAGGGGGGGGGAGGGCGGGGGGAACCCTAGTCCAGTATCACTTAAGAAACTACATAAAAGTGGGAGAGGTTAGTAAAAGGAAAACAAGGTAAGTTACTAAAAGGGTAAAGCACCGGAAGTCAGCTAGGAGACTATCTAAAAATATTTTTCTAGGGTTTCAGAGTAAATGTGTACCACCTCTTTAAAAGTTTCCAGCAGGACCCAAAAAGTCTAGCATTGTTAAATGCCAGACTAAAGGAAGCTCTTACAAGTAGAAAGACATTATTCAGAAGTGGAGGTCATGTCCAAGTAAAGAAAATAAAAAAGGTAAGGAAGTTTATATGTTAAATGCAAAAACATAATAAAACAGAAAACGTTTTGAGGAACAACTTGCTACAGGCATCCCAATTAATCACAAAAATCTTGCAAACACAGAAACAACAAGAACTTTGTCAGAGTTCGTCTGACTAATGCGTGACAGAGGTGTAAAAAGAGAGTTCAAGGCTGTATCAGAAAAGCTCTATGAATTATCGGAGTTGGTGTTTATAAGGGAAAAGCTCAGAGGCGTTTTATGTGTGAAGCAAATTTGAAACCTCCAACTGAAGTGCCAGTGGCAGGGGATTAGAGTAGGTCAATAAAACAGTAGCAAATCTCTTAAGACCAGATGCCATTCACCCAGCAGTCCTACAGGAACTAACACACAAAATCCTAAGTATGTGATTTATCACTTCAATGGCTTCGAAGGGCTCCCAGCCCAGAAAAATGGAAGGCTGCACAGATGACAAAACCTATTAAATGGGTCTCAGGAGCAAGGAAATACAGGATACTATAGACCATTAGTTAGGTTTCTATGTCAGTCAGATTGGTTGGAACTTTAATAGTAGATACACCCATAAATATCTCATAACAGAGAAGAAACAAGTAATTTTTATAGAGGGCTGTCATTCCTGCTAGATGCATTGCACTTCTTTGAAGACCTCAATAAACATGTGAATAGGATGAGTCATTTGATATATTATATTTGGATTCCCCAAAAGCCTTTAACAGATTGAGAGACATGTAAAGAAGCTAAGTTGTCATGGAAAAAGGAGAAAGATACTCTCAGGAGTTAATATATAATTAGTAACTATTTTTAAAAAGGAAAGAAAAGCTGAAATGAACAGCCACTTTCAAAAGAGAAGGATCTGCTCTGTGATCTCAACTTCTCTACCTATCTGTAACAGATTTGTGCAGAGGCTGAATAGTGAGTAAAGGTTATTCATAATATAAAATTTCTCATATAAATTAGAATGTATTGCACAGAGTTACAGAAAGATCACTGCATGACTGAACAATATGTCAGATAGTGGTCGACACCATTAAACATAAAATAACTTATGTCAGTAAGAATAACCTTAACTATATAGGCAGAATGACGCTATGGCACAGAATGGCACATTTTCTGCTCTCTGCTTGGTGGTTCTGCTCAGATACAAGTAAAAGTCCTTTTCTAAACTATCACATGGAGTGAACAGGACCACACAAAGTATCCCTGAAGGAAATACTGAAACAGGAGGGTGAGAATGGCTGAGATGAAGTTAAAATACGATATAATCAAATAGCAACCAAGCCCTTCCAGGCATAGTTTTCATGCACTGTCTTTCCCATTCTCATGTTTGGCTGACAGCATTTCACATGGCTTAGGCCATGTTGAGCAAGCACTGGGACAATGCCAAGCCTGAATTAGGCCCAATATGCACATGACATTATAAATGCTATTATGAATTGTATACAGGCTCCCAAAATATTGCATACTTCCACTTTCAGTTAAGGCAGGAGTACGATTAAACCAGTTTTCTCCAGTGCTTCTATAGCTTTTTTCTTTTTTTTTTTTCCTAATCTCAGGTGCTCCATTAATTATCAGATAACTTGTTCTGCATCTCCTTTTTACAGCTTGACAAATAGTTTCCCAAAAGAGACCACAGTAATAAAGGTTTCTCTTTGCACTGTATTGCATTGAACACACTATATTTAAAAAAAAAAAAAAA
>VYXH01006635.1:143973-172337 GCA_013397275.1 Burhinus bistriatus
AAAAAGTGCTACAAAAAATACTGGAATATTACTACAAGCAGTGTCTTGACACTGATTTAATGATAAAGTGAATACCAATGTAAAAATACTAACCATAAATTATTACTTAAACATCATCTCCTCAAGTTAAATTACAAACACAGGAAAGGCTCACAGTCAGTTACAGTAGATTTATACTTGCCGGCACCACAAATGATGTCAAATTTTCAACAAATGTCCACCAGAACAACATACTGCAAAAAACAATTCACTTTGATCAGCAACAGTGACTTTTGTTTTAGAAGAGGCAGATTTTCTACTGCTTGAGTTACAGGGCAGCTTGGCTTGGAAGCAAGGGCTCACAGGTCATAGCATCTCTAATTTTGCCAACCCCAAAAGGTTGCAATAGAGGTTTCTACAGTCCTAGTGTGAAACCTAATTTGTATTTGTAATGTCTTTTGGAGCCATTGGAAAAGCACAATCTAAATGCAAATTAATCTGATAGTACAATTTGGACTGTTCCAGAGTCTTATCTGTGTAAACAACTGGATTTTTAATAGGGTTTTGAAGTTGCTTGTGAAGATAAAAATCTCTGAAAATGAACAGACCCCACCACAGATAAATTTTACTAAGGGAAAATTTGCAGCCGCCTTTTGGAAACATTCCTAAGGGAGTATGTCATGCACTAGGAAATCCATTCTGGATAATGCTATAAAATTGCCCACCTTAATTCACATGCCAAATTCTTCTCTATTGAATAACAATTTATGGTATACTCCAGTATCTGCCAGAAACTACTGAATGAAAGCCACAGCTGTGTCTGTTATTGGGCAGAAACTACAATGTTGTCAATGCATTTATTCAGTGTATGAATGAATTCCCTGGAAGTTTTTTCAATAACTATCCAGACACTGGGTTGGGATTTGGGGTTTTTTTTGAGTGGTCTGCAAGGGCTATACCTGGGGACAGGCATGCTCTCCATCCAGGCAACAAATGTGGGAACAAAATGAAATGCTTGATCAGTAGGTTTTTTTCCGGAACTGTGAAAGGACCACGTGCAGGAGGACATCTAGAGAGCCAGTATGTTGCTAATAGCCTCTTTGGCAGCTCAATACATGGCTGAACACACCGGGCGGGCTGTCCTCAGCTTTCCTGTAGAGCATTTTGTGTAAAGCAGCAGCAGATTGACCTGGAGCTTATTGCATTCTGGGCCATTCTCAAAACCATACAGAGTGTTCACTATGGATGCTGTAGATATAACCCGAGAGCAGTATCTCGCCGCTCTCACTTAAACTAAGTGGTACCCTACTTTGTCATGGAGCAAGATTCCTTCTCTGTAAAAATCCAATACTGACTAGCAAGAAAATGTCAACAGAAAAATCAAAACCATGAAAAATTTTCAGATACGTATCTGCCAGAAAAACATCAGGCAAATCTGAAATGATTCAGTTCAGGCTGGCAATAAGAGACCACAAAAATTCAAATTACACTAAAAGTAGAATGTCTAAGAAATTTATCTTACTTTTCAGATTATTCATTGCTCTGTTTAAATATTAGCCTAAAAAATCATCTGCCACCTTTGCATTTGCGCAGCTCCATAGATCACTTGTACCCCAAGCTGCATAAACAGAAATAGACTGAACAGTTAGAAGTGACTTCAGTTAGGCTATTTTAAAGAAAAAAGCAAAATGTGGCTTATTGAAAGAGATATTCACGTTGGCATTTGAGTCTGAAAGCGTTAACTCTTTAGTCCTGAATAAAGCAGGGACAGCTTAAGTCACCCTGGGAATATGTTATCATGTTTTTCAAGAAAGACACTTTTATTTTTAAGCAAAGCTGGGGCTCATGTGATCATATGATCTGGACTTCACAGCAATTACCAACATATGAATCCAGCTTTGATTAAAGAAGAAATCAAACACATCACAGAGAAGATTTCAAACAGTTCATTTTATGTCCCTGACGAATCGCTTTTAAGATTTCTTGTGTTTGGGGAAACCGAGGAGCTCTAAACACTTACAGGAACAGTACAAAGACATGTTCAGTCCACGCTGAAGGGAAACCAGAAGTGCCGTGGCGAGATGCCGCAGCCCTTGGGACTGGTCCCTCTCCTCACATGCTACCCCTGACCAGCAGCACCTCTCCCGGGCGGCAGCAGCAGCGGGTGGCTCAGACATGTCTGCGTTCATCCGTACCCTTCTCGTCCCACGCTTACCACGCCATTTGAAGAGGGCATTTCCATGCTTCATTTCCTAGGCAGTTTTCTCTCAAGTGCACTGCGCACAATACAGGCCTGACCAGGGGAAAATAAAGAAGAGTAATAATAATAAAACTAAAATAGTAACGCCGCTGCGCACCACCCCACTGATTTAAAGGAGCTGTATTGCTCAAAAGGATGGCCCAGGCTGGTGTATGGCCCCAAGGCTGCAATTACAGAGCCTTCAAGACCCAAAAGCTACAGTTGGCTCCCTCCCCCCTCCCTCCACCTCGGGAGCTGGGAATCTGGACCATTCCCAGTTGCTTATGCATCACACTCAGCAGTTCTCTTAAGCGTACTTGAAGGCAATGTGCCTGCTCAACAGGTGAAAAAGCCACTCCCACCCACCCCCCAAAAAAAACGCTGTAACATGCAATCTCCATCCTTGGAGGTTTTCAAGACCATATTCCTGAGCAGCCTGGACTGATCTCAGAGCTGACTTGGCTTCAAGCAGGAATTTGAAGCTGAGACCAACCTGAATTATCATATGGCTTTAGGGTTAACTGCAGACAGTTTCTATCATTAGTTTTACTGACTTCTATAAAAAGAAAATTAAGAGGAGCCTTACAAAAACTTCCATCAGGCTACCTTCAGGTTTGTTTTGTTAATGAATGAGATTTTGCAAAGCGAGGCTGGCAATTCAGCATTGATCACCTCTTTCTGAAGTTAACTATTGCAGCTTAATACCTGAAATTTGAAGTGATTTTGTAGCATTATCCAGGCTTCTTCAGGGGAATGTTACCAGGATCAATTAAAGGCTAAATTAAGTTTCCAGTTTCCTAACAAAATATGGGAAGAGATTCCCTGAAGCCAGCATGATTATTTATTTTTATTTTTTTTAAGGATTTTATTGAAGCCAGGATTTCAATTGTCTTCTGAAGCATTGCATGATCATTTTGCAGACTTTAGTTCCTTCTTCATCTTCCCCACCCCCCAGCAGAGAAAAATTAGCTAAGAATTTCTGTTTTACATACCAAGCGTCTCATAAGCTTTCTATTATGTTTTCAGCTCAGACCTCAGAATTTAAAACTCATTCTTTGAGGATGAAACTGGATAGATACAAAGCCCGCAGTCACTTGGAATATTTTCAGCACAGAGCTGGTGAGAACCCCAGTTATCCCACACCCACGTGTATGCTCCCTTTCTTGATACTCATGGGTCTGAATCAAAACTCACATCCAGTTTGTCCCAAAACATTAGGAAAGGTTAAAATCCATTTTGTTATTTGTGTGATCTCTATTAGTGAGCACCCAATTTTGCAATCCTTGTTCACAGGAAGATCAGAATGGCTGAGATTACTGGAACTGAAACAAAAAGGATAGAGTCATACAGAAAAAAAAAAATGCGTGGCATAGATAGCAAGCCATGTGCTTTTACAGATTCCCGTCAAACACAACTGTAAAGTCTCTCACTAGAATTGAGAGGAATATAGCTATAGCTAACAAAAATGAGTAGTTATGCCTATTTTACAGGAGATGCTGCATGACACTACGAACTTAGTGAAATTCTTTAAAATAATTTAAAAAAAAAAAACACCACAATAAATCATACTTGTATACAACCAGAAAGAATAAGTTCAAAATGTATTTTAGACAGGGCATTTCAGCTAAACACTGCTTTTTGGTGTATAAACGACCACTAATTCTGACAAACTTGGAGGCTCTACCTGCCTAAGTCTGATTGATCATTTGCTGTTGACTACACTGTTGCACATAACTTTTCTTTCAGGAAAAAAGACGCCTCAGCATCACTTGTCATCCACAGTGCTGGGCTGTCAAACCAGGTGAACACAACTGCTGAAGGATGCTAATCATAGTTTCCCAGCATTCTAAAATCTGCACTGGCATCAATGAAGATGACACCTTAAAAACAGGGTAAAGACTCGATATGGAAGGGCCTTGCTGTGCATGGAAGCATGCGAAAAGAGACAACACACCACCAATCATTTCCTCAACACAGCTTTATCAAAATAGGTTTAGTTCCCAGACTCATACATGGCCGAGTTTCCTCCCAGCGTGGATCGGGTAGGAGGATGAGTGACCTGGGTGATAGTGATAAGGGTGTAGATTTTGGCTGAAGCAAAATAAGGACTCAGGTTAGGTGTGCACCTGCACTCCAACCTCTCACCACTTCAATTCAACCAACAAAACAAAAGACATGAAAGAAATGAAAGATCTGCTGGTATTTTAATTAAGCTGATGAGTTGGGCATTTTCTCCTGTAATTGTAGGCTAACCAGAACTGTTTGTGAGAGGCTTTCCAGCAGTTTCAGGCTGCCTAACCTGTTTGTAGCATTTATAATGATTTCTATCCGTTCAAAAGAAAACAAAAAAACCCACACAGAAATCTGTCTTGCTGAGGTGAATCTTCAGGAACACTTCATAAAAGGAAATTCATCAGTTTGTGGGTTTGTCATGAGTATGCCATTATCTCCTGTATTATTTCTTGCTGTCCACCACCAAAGCTGGGATGTTGCAAACTAAAAGAAAAAACAAAACCTCTGATGACCTAAAACACCCCCCAAAATTACTTAGGTTTTCAAAACCCAATGCCAAATTTAAAATTATTCTCTAAATGACTCCAAAGCTTGAATCTTTTTGTTCTCAATGGATTCCATTTAAGCTTTTAGTGACTTTTTGTTGCCCTTTCCCAAAACCTCTCGGGACCCTATAAAACACATAGCATTTCCAAAGCACTTGCATGTCACTGGACCAAACCCCAAAGTTCTTGCTTCTCTTCCTTGTCCAAAATATACTGTCTTAAAAAGGAGCTTTGTTTAAACAGTGACCAAAAAGGAACCTGCAAATTCAGCCCACCAAGCAGCCCCTCTTCTCTGAGTAGATAGACAGCACAGCTGTCAGCTTTTCAAATCTGTGGTCTCAGACACGTAGCTCCCAGGCTACATATCTCAACACTCTCCTAGAAGAGATGAGAGAGCCTGGGAGATAACATCACTTGAAAAATGCCTAAAATTATTCCTCCACCCAGAGGATTTATTTGAACTGATAATGATATGTTTTCTCTCTACATTATTGCTATAATATGCCTCTGCAATGCAGTAATCTCAGCTTTAGAGTGCTCTTCGAGCAACAGCAGCCCAGCTTCAAACCTGTAACTGTTTATCCTTATTGGCATACCATTTCGTCAATTCATCTCCATTATCACACGTATCTTGACTTTGGTTTTCTTGACAAATCAAACATGTTTTATTCTCAGGCAGAAGAAAGATTTCTTAATGTTTCTCTTGCTCAGAGCACAACTTGTAATGTTACCGTGTCTTGAGCATGCCATAAATGTGGAATCTCTCTCAAATCGTGGAGCGGAGCCGAGCCGAGATCAGAACCACAGCAGCAGCCAATTCCTTATGCTCCAATTACCAGCTACTCAACATTTTCACTCTGGTAAATCTCTAACTCAAGAGCTTATGAAATGAAAAGTTTGTTACAGCACAGACATTAATAAGCCCTCATTTAAAGAATACATTTGTTAGTATCGCAAGGAAGCTTAATTAACAACATCCTTCTCTAGTCTTTTGTCAAATAGCCCCTCTAATTTAAATTTTATGTTAAAGAATATCTTCACTTTTATGGTTCTATTAGACAATTAGAGAAAGATGCCTGATAGCATGGTAATTAGAGAGACAATGACATTTTAATGTACCTTGTAATATGGTACTCTTGTATATAATTTGTAAGATTTGTAAGATTTTCCATAGATAAAAAAAATCTGTTTAAAAAAAGAATGTAAGCAAAGATTTTAATCAAAGCTGAGCGATACTGAAATTCTGTTGAATGACCCTCTCTGTTTATGCTTTCGGCAGATGAAAACACTCAGAGAAGTGTAAAGTGACATCTGAGCCATACATATTTTTTTGTCTGTGTATCAGTGAAGCAGATATATAATGTTTCTAACCAATGAACATAATAAACACATTTGTTACATTTCATGAAAATTCATAACATTAGAAAACCTACATATTGGCAATTATACCTGCCTTTTCTAAGTTACAGCTGATTCGTTGGTAAGCTCCACCTCTGCTCTCTACGTTGCTCAAGGACAGAGATCAGAAGTGGGGGCTGAGGTGGGGGAAAATGGAAATTAAGCCTATATTCCTAATAGAGAGATCCTTCTCCAGGAGGTGAGACTAACAACGAGGGCTTATTTTAGACATTTTCAATCAACTTCTTGGTCAATCTCATTTTCCACCAAGCTCAACAGAGCTGAGTCTGGGACCAACATTTCTGTTGAACTTAGCACTCCAACACCTCAACATTTTCCAACTACGTAAGAGAAGATAGTCTTATTTTAATATCATACGAATCCAGAGAAGTCTTCAGTGCAAGGAGAAAGGGACATATATCAGACAGTGACAATATAACTTAGGTTATTTCCCATATGAGGGTGAAACCTCAAAGTAAACCATATAGGTACACAGATATATTTAAGCGATCATACCTGTAGGGCATTATTAACAAAACTTTAAAGAAAACGTATGCAATTTTACTGCAATTTCCTTTTTATCCAACACTCATTTCCAAACCTTTTGAAATATATTATGTTCAATTAAATTCTTTACCATCTTGCTCTTAAAATTAACTAGGACTGAATTTTCACTCTGTTATGCCTGGCCCTACATTTAATTACCTGCACTTAGAATATTAGACACCATGCTGATTTCTGTCTAGAGGAAATGACCTAGGAGCATTGGAAGCATATGAAGTTCATTTTAAGATGAAGCAATAACTTATATTAGAGGATGTAAAAGGTCTTAACCTCTAGCCCCTCAACATACTGCAGCAAAAAGCTCCTCTTTTTTTTAATTAAAAAAAACATCTGCAATGCATTTTTCCCCCAAAGTCACTTCATAGTCTTTAAAACCAAAATCTCCCTGGCTAAATGGCTGTGCATAAGCATACATGTAAGAAGCATCACCTAACTTGACTGGCTGGCTTTGCTGGTTGTTTGGGACATTATGTTTCCCTTGGGTTATAGGCATTCAACATGCTCCTGAAGCACAATCTTTATTTCTGTTAATGTTTCATTTAAAAAATACAAAATAAAAAGTGATCAGTCTCACACACACAAAAACTTTCCCTAGTGAGAAGCCTTTCCAGAGCTTCATCTTGCTTGAAACTCACTGCTAAAAATGTCTGATGGTTTACTGAAGCACAGCTAGAGACTTGGTTGGCAGTTGTTAGTTCATAGAAATATGGTATCTGCCTCTTAAAAAAAGAAAGAAATGGGTGCAGCTACCCTAGTAATTATTTAGCGCTTGTCAGAGACTGTTTTGGATGATTTCAGGGAAACAGCATATATTGGTTACTCAGACTAAGAATTTTAGAAGTGCTTCAGGAAACGGATGTCCAACTCATATCAATCTTGTCCAGTCATTATCATTTAACTAAAAGCTGAGTTAATTAGAGAGATTTGCACTTGCGCCTTAATTTGGCCTTCCAAACATCTAATTAGACAGCACAGGAACATGTTATCACAAGGGCTACTGTAAGAGATATCTCATTAAGATCATCACAGAAGAAAAATTCTGATTTGATTTGGACAGTTCAAAATTCCCAGTATTTCCTGATTTTACTTAGTCAGGAAAACAAAAATGCAGGGACCTGCAACTACATTGGCCATCAACTGCTAAAGATTTGCAATTTGTCAGCGTCAAGGTCTTTCCCCCATCTCAATATCCAGAATTCCTGGCTCTATATCCCCTTTCTCCTTAATCCTCCTGAGATGGCTGCCTGCCTCAGACCTCTGTTCCTCCATTGCTCTCATCTTCTTACTACAGCCCCACGTTCCCCAACCCAAGGCTGGTGATTGCTAGTTCATAGAAATATGGCGCCTGCCTCTTAAAAAATAAAGATTAAAATCACCCTCTGCCCACAATATCCCAACCTAGCAGTGCTATTCCCATTGCAAAGCAAATTTCCTCCTGACCACAAAGATTCTGTCTGGAGCTGCAAAAAAAGAATTTTTAGCCATGCTGGTTTTTTTCTGCTGCTCAGCATATGGAGAGATGGCCAAATGCCTGGGGCTTCTTCTACCTCTCAAGGGCTTCGTTGGCTTCTGCAGGGCCCCTTTGTACATTGACCCAGGGACTGCAGCTGCTCATGGTGGCTTCTTGCTCTGCAGGTGAGTGACCAGATGCCAAGCATAGGCCAATGTAAAGTTGAACAGGCCAAATGTGTTACCTTACCCATAAAATGTGATGGGCCAAAAAAAATTAAAAGCAACTTGCAATTCAGTTATAGGCTAGCCATAAAACAGTATCTCAGGATGACCATTTCCACCCATGACTCTGTATCTGAAATGTGGTGGTTTAAATTTGAAGGCGCCTATGCTTAGTTTCCATGAATTTGTCCTGCGTTCAAAGTTTTGAAGAAGAGCCTGGCAGGTACCACTGACGACTTCTTTGAATGCTTTCTTGTAATTTCTAAGCAAACTAATCTGACATAGTTTCTACCAAAAGCCGCCTGTCATCTCCAAACACAGTTCAGGCTATTCTCCAAACTTTTCCAGACTTGCAAACTTCTCTCCAAGTCTGCTGCAAGTGCCAGCCTTTACCAAGTTTCTTTCAGTCTTGGCTGAGAAAGATTATACAAACAAGCAAAAATTATTTCAAATTTCAAAAGAACAATTTATGTCCAGTTCATGGTTTGGGCAAAGTTTCAGGTCAGCTCTTTATTTTACCTCCGCCGGTTCCCACATTGCAGTTTACGATGGAAACCTGAACCAAGGAATGCTCTCAGAATGGCTACAGCCGGTCTGGACACACAACGCTAAAAACCAGGCTCTGAGATTTGTTTGTTCAAGAGCACCGACCGAGTACCTTTACCATGTGTTAAATACAGGTTATTTGAAAGGCATTTGAAAGCTAAATTGGGCTTAGTATTACCTTTTATGTTTTATGGGTTGTGGAAATTTTCCCTGCTTAATTATCAAAGCATTTTATGGCCTTCTACAATCCCCAGGAAAGAAAGGACAGAAGAGAAAGGTGGGGGAGGCCGCCTGATCCATCAAGGCATCCGGATGAAAGCCTGACCTCCAGAGTTCCCGGGGAACGGCAGAGTTTGTTAAGCTCCCAAAGCAAGAGAGTGACTGCCCTTTCCAGGAGGGCTGAAGGCTTTGAAATTGGAAGCTGAGAGGATGCACCAAACATGGCTCCTCAGTGCTCGGAGAGGGCTGTTGAGGCTTGTTGTGAGCCCCAGCCCCTACGGCAGGGAGCTCCTCCACTGGGTGATGGCCATGGAGGGCAGGAAAACAAGCCCAGTGGCTGGACATCACCATGGCGTCTGTCTGCCTGGCACAGACCAAGGAAACAGAGCAGCCTGGCTTTTTTATCAGCCCCATTGAACTGCTAAGCACTGAAGAGGAAAAAGCAATTTACGGCCCAAGGTTTTTTTCCTTAAATAACCACAGAAAACAGTTCCAAAAGGCATCGTTTCTTCACAGCCCCCTTGAGCTGGGCTGAGGTTGCAGAGGGTCTGCAGAGCCCCTAGACCCACCAGTGGCCAATGTCACGGTGGTGGAGAAGTGAACCAAGCTCTACTAGAGCAACAGCCTCTACCTGGGCAACCTGCTTCCTTTTTTGTGCCTTCCTTCACCCATTCCCTACCTCTCCTGACTACTGCAATGGCAAAGGAAGACCTGTTCCTCTCACATTTGCACTGAGTCCAGCACCATAAGGCAACCAAGCTTTCCGCTTACTAATGCTGTGGACTCAAATAATCAAAGAATAAATTCTTCTAAAACTAGTCCAGATCCCTCCTCTTTCAGTGCACTCCTTTGGGAATTTGGTACCTAAGCTTCTTGGAAATCCTGCTAGGAGTTTAACTGGATGTCACATAATTAACGCTCCTTAAAAACAATATGACCTTCCTAGGCTGTCCTTTGAAGATTTTGGCATTCAATAGCAGGGAGTATGAAAGATTTTACAGTGAGACATAAATTAATTTCCAAGTTACAGTAATAAGGGAGTGTCACATTTATTCAGACTGCTTCCTTCCTTTTTCTATCAAATGAAGCTAAAGCCTGAGTACCATAAATAATCTAGGCATGCTTGCCAGCATCCAAGGCTGGCCTGGATTTTCAAAGGCTATCGCAAGCTATTCAATGAGCTTCCTAATGCTGTTAGACAGCTGCCAACTCAACAGTTTGAAAAGCACAAGTTTGCCTAAGCACACTTATTTCTTCAACAATGTGTCTGAGCAAACAGTGACTCTGACACATGTGTACAGTGCTGGTGTCCAGCCGTGTCTGACAATGACACGGCAATTGTATTGCAGCCAGTTCACTCTCCAATGTACATAACGTAAGAATTTTGCATGCAAGGTGTAGGAATTTGCACATTAGAATGAGGCCACAGAAAAGTGCAATTTTAGACGCTAGGTAGGTACTAGATGCGGTTATATATCATCAAGAACAAAAATGAAGAGCTTAGTTCACACCCTCTGTACTCACGTTTCCCCACGTATGTCTGGCTTATATCAGTAACCTGTATTTTAAACTATCATGAGATGGTTCAAAATAAATGTGGCATATACACTGCATCCTCTCCTACCTTGGTCCAGCACTCCAAGCCAAGAATTCGAAGTGGCAGCAAGTCATGTACATTTTGGCTTCACAACAAAGATAGCCCACCCCTCTGAGAGATCCAAATAAAAAACAGAAGGGATTGCCAAGATGGCGAGAGCCACAGAGAACACGGCAGAGGAAGAAACGCTAGACAGGGAAGCAATTGTAAAGATTAATCTGAAGATGAGGAAGGGTGCTTCTGATAAATTGTGCAGGTGACAACCAGGCAGAATTTTGGGGAAGAGATCTTCAAAACACATTCTTAATTTTCACAAGCTATTCATACTCTCTGAAGTCTCTGCCACTCATGAGAAGGGTTATCTAATTTTTTCACCTCTGCCTAGCTCCAGGCTTTTCCCATCACTTTCCTCCCACCTGCCTTCAGCCAGGAATGAGGGACGCTTTCTAACAGGGCAAGGATTTATTTCCTGGTATGGTAGGAAAGGAAAGGGAAGAGTCAAATCCTTCAGGGTCTTTACTCCAGTCACACAGCCCTCAGTTTAACGCACAGCCCAATTGAACTCAGGGAGACTTTTTATAAGGCAACGATTAAGGATTAAACCCTGTATCCAGCATCACATCAGAGGACAGAAATCATCCCCTTAAAACAGAGACATGGCAGCAAAAGACCTTACACTCAAACAGCCTCGTGAACACCTCACCTAGATGTAGGCAGCTCCAAGTCAGATAACATTTAAGTTGAAAATACCAATAAGATTTGGCCCACTGATTACAGGTGCTTCACCCAGATGCAGCAGCTCTGTCTTTCTACTGACAACCTATGGAGTCAGGGTCTGGCCCTGACGAAAGAAGTCAGCCCATACTGTATGTCTTGCAGTGACATGTCTTAGTAAGTTGGATTTACCGCCTTGCACCTTTCTTCTCAGAAAAAATAGTGGTTATATCTATTAA
Source organism: Burhinus bistriatus (assembly GCA_013397275.1). NCBI lineage: Eukaryota > Metazoa > Chordata > Aves > Charadriiformes > Burhinidae > Burhinus > Burhinus bistriatus. The sequence goes on from VYXH01006635.1 coordinate 155,701, forward strand.
AAAGCAGGCTCAGAAAGCTTCCTTCTTCCCTTCCTGAGGAAAATCAAAACCTTGACACCTAAAAATAAATAAAAACCTGAGGAAATTAGAAATTAAAATAGAACAGAAAGATGAGATAAAATTAAGTTTTTGAAGATCAAGGAAGGAACAGACATGCCAGGTATGGAGGCTACCTCAAAAAGCAGCCCCTGGGAGGTGGAGACTATGGGTCTAGACAGGGGAACTCAACCTGCAGCCCAGGTCTATTTAAGTAGATATTAAAGTGGCAGAGTCCCAAATCAGAACTTCTAGCTAATAAAGCAGAGCCACACACCAGCTTGAGGTCAAACATAAACAAGCATTTTTGCTAAATGGTAGCAAAAATGTACTGGAATAAATTAAAAGACAAACTACCACCAATTTTGGCTAGAACTATGTAGAAAAAAACATGAGTTATTTTTCTTCTGCTCTCAAACATTTTGCAGTCTTTTGATTTGCCTGCTGTGGAAGGAAAAAAGTCTTTTAAATTAAAAAGTTAATAACTTTCTCATATTTAATATGCTACAGTCTTCTTCCACTGGAATTTATGGCTAACCTTATTGCAGTCTTCGTAAAAGGTATCTTAAGTTTTGGAAATATACTGCTTCTAATAATTCCTTAACTTATTGGTTCATTTTATACACAATTCAAACACCTGAATTATTGGTATCAAGGACAAACCATTATATTGCCCTTCTGCTTCAGTGTTTGCATTAGTTATTGATAACTTCATGTACCATGAACAAAAATTTGCATTTGACTTTTAGATTTTATTTATCTATTCATTTTTTAAACAGATGCTTTTGGTTGTATATAATCATATCTTGCAAAACAAGAACTGACAAGCATCGCCTGTTGATACTCCTGTCTTGAAAAACATTACCAGTGAGGCCACTGCACGCAACTTCCATGGGAATGCAAAGGTAGGTGCCTGCTCACCTGCCGGGTGGTAGCTACTCACATGGCCCATACTCATCTCCCACCTCTGAGGCTCAAATTTTGTAGTTTTAGAGAAGCTAAGTGCTGAAGAAATCATGAATAGGAATATTTAACATAAGAATTATGAATACCTAGCCTGTGGTGTTATGAATATGAAGTTATCCTTCCTGTGATTCAGTCTCTAGAAAGTGAGGGAGCTCACTACTGCTATCCAGCTAAGGGCAGGACAACTTACTGTTTTCTTTCTGCCCCCCCACCCCCCTGCCCCCTTTAAAATCTCATTCAGTTCCACGTTATTGTTGTCTTTTTACCCCAGCTGAAACTCTACAACCACCTCCACATCTTTAACTACAGACAGCCAACTACGTGAAGTGTATTTCAATTCATGAGTTATGTTCACAAAGTAGTTTTGGTTGTTTTTTTTTTTTTCATTTGCCCCCACGCTGTTTACCTTGTTTTCAGTCCTGGTGCAGCTCTCCACTAACTGATGAGAAGGAAGCACAGGATGATGAAATAGTCAGTCATGACAGCCAGCCAGGCAGGTCATGTAGCAATAGCAATACACCTTGTACTGTGGGCCATATCAATGAGGGGAAATAAAGTTTGCTGACTGCAATGGTACTATTTCCTTAGTCCAGTTGAAGACCTGGGCCACCTGCTTCTTTGTAAGGGTTCCAGGCTCAATGTTCAAGCACGCACTACAGTAGATAACAGAGACACAAACCACAGCGAAAGGATGAAGGGAAGGAAAAGCTCACCCATGCAGAGGCTCTACAGTAGCAGGTACAGTATTGCACATTTCAGTTGAATAGCAGTAACCCCTACAAGTGTAGAACATACGTATGCATACACATAGCAATAGATACTTTGAGCTCCTATATATCTACAAAAAAATTAATAAACAGCACCAGTGGAAAGCCATAAGATTGTCACCTAGATAAGTTGCATAAACCTAGTATTTCAAATCTCTGAAAATAGACTTTGGCTGTTTGATTCAACCATAAATCAGGATCCCCGTTAATCTGGTTTTAAAGTGGCTTTCCTGTGCAGGTTTGAGAGTCTCAAAGGAATATACTGTTCATTGATTTATATACTAGTCTTGCTGAAAAGTTGATTTACCATTGCTTTCTGCAAACAGTGAATTGCAGCTAGCTGGTTTCTCTGAATATGCAAAGTCTGTACTGTATATAAAGGTGGGAGAGTTTGACAGTTTGCAGCCAAGTAAATCACACTGAAGCCAGTGTTTGCCTTGAGATTTACAGTGCACACTATAATTTAGGCCCCAATGCTGACCCACAAAATACAGCCAAATAAGAAAGTGTTTTGTCATCTTTTCATACAGTGAAACTTCTTTCAATTATCCATTATTTTAAAGTCACTCTACCTTGCAAAATCCACTTTGAAAAGCATTACCAATGACATCTAGAAATGTTTTCAAACTTAATTTGACAACAATCTCAACCAGTACATTTTAGCTCTTCAAGCAACCCTTGGGTTTTGAGAAGTGTCCTTTAGATTTCCAGCAATGTTTATTTATTTTAATACGAGTAAGTGCATACAGTCAGAATTAAAAGAGCAACAGCAGTGAGCTTAAGTTCCAGAGCATTTCTGAAACCCAAAAGATGAAGGCTAACCATAGGCATCTCGACTCAAATAAAAAAAAACAAACAGCAGAGAATATCAGAACTCATTAATTGTTCAGTTAGTATTCTCCATACCCACTGCTCCTATGCATTTGATAAGAATGCTGTAATATTTATTTCCATGTATGTGATAAAACACAAACCTGCAATCAGCTACAACTTTTTAACAGGTATTTCATGACGATACATCTTCTCAAGGTCATTTAGCCGACGCATTCACCATATTTGATACTCGTGAATCTAGATTCTTTGCCTACAGAGGTGACCCAGCTGTCACCATACTGCAGATATCAAGATAGCAGATATTTTCCTTTTTTGCTGATGTTTAATTTGGCAAACTATAACTTGACACATTCTTTATAGTGACTTTTCCTGCTTCTGGCAAAAATTGTGCACCTCATTGGCCAGCTGAATAATGAGGAAAGATTATCTCCTTTGTAGAAAATCATGCCGCCACTGTCACAATATGAAGACAGTGTAATTTATAGCTACTTCTCTCCCTCCTCCTTTCATTTTGGCTTGGACACTAGGTCTTTTATATCAAATTTCAAGCCATTTTTCATTTTAGGAGCTAATCTGTTTGGTTACTGAAGTGGAATGACAGAACACACCTGTGATCAAAGGGGAAGGTAGATGGAAAAAACATCTCCTGAGTTCATGTACATACTACACCCATTACCCTGACCTTGTAACACAGTGCTTCATATAGGTTTGGTCAATTATTAGACATTTTACAGTTATTTTCAGAACAAAGAAACTATTGAGCAAGTCTGGCATGCGCTTTGTTCTTTATTAATTTAAACTGTCCCAAGTAATGACTTCAGAGAGGTCAAATATCTCTGAATAAAAAAGAAAAGAAAAAAAAATCCCTCCTGCATCAATGAGCATATTCACAGAGGCAAAACCCAGAAATTACCATTCTTCAAGATGGAGCAAGACCACCTTCTGCTACCCAAACCAACTGACTCATCACAAACCTCTTTAGAGTGAAGAAATCCCAGATTCAAGACCTGGCTTAAACTCATTGCGGGTTTTCAAGACCCAGATTAGGCTAACGCAGGGTTTTCCCTCAGGAGAAATTTTAAGTGTCTGTTTTGTTCCAGTGGGAAACAAAGCAAAGCAAACTTTGAGTGCTGCAGTTTTTCCACAAGGATGGAACTTTTCTCACCCAGTCACTTTTAATTAACTTCACTTGCATCGTGAAAGCATTGACACATGATGGGATTGTAAAGCTTACGAGAAAAAGCTAAGGGCCACAATCCTCGCCCTGTGACTGTCTCAGCACTGCAAGTAGGGACAAGACTGCTGGCATCACACTTTAATGAATGTTTCCCTTTAAGGCTCATGGATTTTTAAACCAACCTTAGGATTTCATTCTTTTTTTAAAACTCAGTCCTCTATCTTGCCCAGGGAGCATGCTCAAACTGGGAAAGAGGGGGAAAATGGTATAGAAGAAGGAATCACCTCTGAGCAGACTATGAAGAACCTCGTTATCAGTTCATCTCTGGTACATGTTGTTGCTTCTGTCCTCTAACACCCAGGTCACATTCCTGTTAACCTTTTACTGAATCAGAAGGAAATAATAGATGATGAAGGAAAAAAAAAAGCCAGCTCTATCTGCTCATTCACTTCCTTCCTTCATTTCAAATAATAAACTATTTGTGATATCACCTTCCATTGCTATTGAGGCAACTACAATGGAGCAGAGGGTTATGCAGATTTAGTGACAGAAGCTCAGTAAATTCAATCAAGGGAGACAAATAGGTGGCCTGCTTATGTGGCCCATTAAAACAACAACAATTTAAAAAAAATCACAGAAAGAAAAATGAGGAAAAGCCTCCTTTCCCCTCCCTGCCATCTATCCCCATCAAATTATTTCCCATGGCTGAGTAATGTAAAAATCCTGTAGAAAATAGAGAATTTGGAAAACTGCCTCTAGATAAAAAACATTTGAATTTCAACATCACTTTTTTATCAGCTTCAGTGAAGCACATTCAAAATACAAAGTATCTGTCCAGAAGAAGCAGAAAAGTGGAAACATGTTATTTTGCAAATGTTGATTTGCCTGGAAAGTATAACCTTGCATTGTTACAAGACACGTTTTCATTGTTTCATACATAAAGGAGCCATTTTCTCATCTCTTGTGATAAGCTTTTTCCCCACTGGTACGTGGGCCCCCATCTCTCTTCCCTTGAAGGGTGAACAATAAAACACATTCATCACTTTCTTTATAGGATTATAAATAACAGGTGTTAGGAATTCCAGAGATGTTCATTGCAAAATCCTTATACCTTCTCTATCAACAGAAAACATGATCTTCCAGATACCATCCTATTCCAGTGGTGTGAAACCCTGGCTACCAGCACAAAAAAAATGAGCTATATGCAAGCCAAGTAAAATGTCACTCCCAGTAGTAAACAACATGTATTTGCTCAAAGGCAGTCTTGTCTCATTCTGGGAAATAGCTACTGCTCTACAGCTAAGGAGAAGGTAGGCTGGTTGCACTACCCTCCAACATGTCATAGGAATATTTCCTCCAAAACGGTAGGGAGGGCACCAACACAGAGGCATCCGAAGTTCTCAGTTCCCCTCTCTCACTGCTCTGGTGCACAATGATGTCCAACTGCAACGTTAACTTGTACTGTATATCCACATTGAGGATTGGATTCTGCCCCAAGCAAATCCATGGGATTCCATGACTTTACAGAGAAGTGTGAAGGTAGAAAACATGAACTTTTGTCTGCTTTTTTTTTTTGTGAGCTAGAAAAAATTCTCTGAATATCCCCTTAGTGATAAGGCCAATGCATTTTGGTGACCATTTTTTGCAACTGCAGAGGTGTGTGTAAACTGATAGCAGTTTATGTAAAATGACAAATTTGCTTACCTTGAGAGCACATCAATTGAATCTCTGCAAAAAAAGGAAAGAAACAAGTGAAAACAGAGCTTTTGATGTGGAAACATTTTTGTTAACTGATTTCTATTTTCACATGCTCTTCTCCTATCTAGTTTTAGCTAAAGTCTGAAAAAATAGTGTAACTGGTTATTCTCAATACCTCCACCTTCTTCAAAGTTAGGAAGCTTAGTCAAAACGCTTGAGCAATTCTGAACGGGCAGAAAGAACTGCTAAGCACTCATCCCAAATTTTGCTGTGAAAAAAAAAAAAAACAAACAACAGTCTATCGAACTCAAATTTATCAGTAAGAGGTAAGCACCCATTTCAACAGTAGCAGGTGTCTGGGTGTGAAAAGAAGAAGTGGAAAGTGAAAAGGGGGAGAACAGAACTCACTTAAGCCAATAGTTCAGCAGGCAGCGTACCCCCTTACTCCTGAGTGCCATGAATCTATGAACTACAGACCCTGTAATTACAAAACTGAACAGCACAAAGATGACAAACAAAGAAGGTGTATGCCAGAAGGTGTGATAGCCTCCTCACAGCAGGCCAGCACTCACCTTTGCTGAAGTTTTCCACCAAAATTCATTCAGGTTGGATTGAACCAGAACCCAGAGAAGGACCACTATCCCCAAGGCACTTTATCTTTTGCTAAATGCTGGGTTTGGTTTTAGCAAATAGGCATTTTCCAGCAATATGTTTTCACAAGGAAAATTCCCAACAAACTGTTCTTAGAAGCAAGCCAATTTCCAGATCAGAGATCTAGATTAAATAATTTGAAGACATTTCCAAGAAACATCTGTTTCTTCCACATGAATTTCCACATCTTTCCTCAGCTACACTTTGTTAAACTTCTACAGTTGTCTTGTTTGGTTACTTGCCTTTTCTTTTTTTTAAAAAAAAGGAGCTAGAAAAATCACTGTCTTTTCAACTACAAACAAAGTACAACAGAAAAGACTACTTAATGACACAAAGGGTGACTTTCTGACAGCAAAACAAAGATTGCAAAGACTGAAAAATACCCTGGGCTTGCTGACTGAGGGGCTATAAATGCAAGGACATATAACTCACCTTGTGTCTTGTTTTGAGAACAGAAAGAAGAAACAACCAAATTTTTAATGCTGGTGCTATTCATAAGCATTAAAACCCTACAGCACTACCTGTAGAGAGACTTGAGCTTGTTCTGCTTGTACTCCCAAGCTGACAAGAAATCCACAGCTGTGGTTAGCAGGGCACCAAGCCCAAGCTAATAAAGTTCAGCTGAGAAGCAGGGTGTATTTGTTTAGGACTGGTGCCATGCTAGTTTGTTATATGGCTTCCAGTCAGCTCAGAGCAACGATACAGCAAGCTCACATCTCCTTGTGAAAGATCACGTAGCCATTACTTTAGATAAATATGAAAAAATAACATAGGAGCTCTAAGTCTTCAAGTTTGCGGACATACAGTAGCTAAAAATGTCTTTGCTCTTGCAGGCAAACATGCATAGCTCTGCCCCATCAGTGGGTTATGCTTGTTCCTGCTTCACCCCCTGGACCCAACAGGTGCTTCACACTACGGAAATACATCCCAGCAGAAAACTACAAATGCTGCAGCCAGACAAAGATATGGGGTTAAGAAAAATCCAAAATATTTCAGACATACACTTCACATAAGCGATCTATCATTTCAGATTGCTGAAAAAAATTTGTAGGAACAAGAGAAATTAGGGTGGTAAAGCTGCTAGTCCTGTCTCATGAGATCCTTGTATGGTACCTTAAGATGTGCTCATGCTCTGAAATGTTACATGTAATGTGGAGTTAAAATATGCTCATGACATGTTTACAGCTGACTTCTCCGATACGGTGTGTTAGGGGAGAGACCGGTGCAGTAGAGATGAGGACCAGGAACTTGGAAAACACCTATCAACATTCACCCTTCAGAGGTTAATACCACTGGTCTGAAGTGCTCAACTCTAGTTTGAAAGAATGATTAATATCCTGCCGTGTTTTTCAGAGGAAGAAAAGCTGTCATGGTACTACACCACAATTTAAATTGCTACTGCTCTTCCTGAAATCTTGTTAAGTTTGAGAAACTTTCTAAGATAGAAGCTTGCAAAGCACAAGACAGATAAAAGTTGGTATCGATGTCTAAATTATTATTATTATTGTCTGTGGTGGATAACTTTCTTCTTTGGCAATCTGGCTTATGGCCTCTAGGAAACACAAGATCTTTCATCCTTTCGTTCCAAAACAAAATTAACAGCAAGGGATTAAAATGTCTATAAAGTACTGCAACCGCTCACATTTCACAGCTGAGGAAAGAGGCTGCTTCATTCTTTACTGTCAGATCTGTATGGTGGCATCTCTCACACCTCTCATCCGTGGAAGAAAGCAAAGTAAAACTGCTGAATCTCAGTAAGCAGGTGTGCTGGTCTCTAAATTGATGCACGTCAAGCTGTCTATTGACATCTATACGGCAGTCTGAGAGTTGTGCAGCTACTTCCATCAAAGAAGGTGCAGGTAAAAAATATTTCTTTCTCAATGATCTTACCTTGGATAACTACAATATTCGAATTTTCAGACTAATTCCCACTGTAGGCACAAGGCATGGGAAACATCTACAGAGAAACGCACTGGTCATGTGACTACACAACAAAATTGGGATGCAGGAACTGGTCTCAGCCTCCTGTTCAGCTGCAGACTCCTATGTAAGGGCAAATTCACTGAGCTCCTCTTCTCCCCTCAGTAAATCACAGAGCTTAACCACACAAGTGTTCCCCATACCAGGAAGTGTTAGGAGAAAAAAAAAAACAATTATGTGCACATGCAAGGTATTAGATACTTATGTAATGATTTATTGTCACGGCATGTGAATATAGCACAAGATTTAGAAACAATCTCAGAAGGAATTCCTAAAGCCATTAGCTGGCAAACTTTTCACACCTGCCAAGTCCAGACCCCAAAACTAATTCATAAGCACTCAGTAACTTCCTTCTCCCCCCTGGGAACCGACTGTAAATTTAGCATTGACTTCACTGCCTGCACGAGTATGATTGAGATCAATCCATCTGATTCTCACAAAAACCTTGGTAAAGAAGGTGCTCAGGTCTCTTATCTGGCATCAATCAAATATCAAGAATGAGATTTCCATGGCCTTTACACAGTCCCATAGATTGAGAGATATTCATGGGATTTGAAAAGCAAAGGCTTTGTTAATATTTTTCTAAGTTCACTAAGGTAAAAGGGTGTTTGCTCCACTCACAGCTGGAGTGACAGCAATGTGCTGAACTTTGTTTGCATGCATTCTTCCCATGCCATCTGCCTGTCCAATAAAAACAGTTAGGCCTTAGCTCCGGTCTCATGTACGCTCATTTTCACCAGGTAGAGCTATACTGTCCAAGACTTCTGTCACAGTCAAGTGAAATCAGAAATGGATTCCATCTTCATTTTTCATGCTTAAAAGAAGGGTGGGGGAAAGGAAGGGAGTTGAAAAACATCAAAAGCTCCAGATCAGGATCTAACCTGAAAATTAAGGTCATTTCTAAAAAAGGTTAAGAAAAAACCCTATAGCTTTGTATTTCTTCTTTAAGGTCTGATTGTACTGATCTTCCTTGTGAGGAAATGGGGAAAAAAATCTGTGAAATTTCCATTTTACACGACTTCACTTTGGAAAAGTTTGTACTTTCCTTTCCTCTGTTTTTCTCCTTTGCAAATAGTGAACTTGAAAATTTTGGTACAGAAAATGGGTAAAATAACATGCTTTGTTCTACATGGAGACATATTTGTCCTGACTGAAAGCCTTTTTTATTGTAGATATCTTTATTAAAACAGTAATATTCACAAACATACAAATTTGTAGTGAGAGAACAATTTTCAATTTTCTGTACAATTCTGGCAGAATAAGCAAAAGTGTGGAGACCTTTTCTCATCTGCAAACCTGTTTTCTAGCCCTTCATATCCGTTTACTGTCTTCTACTAATTATGATACAGACAATTGACTTTTCACAGTCCTCGTTCTGTGCTGATATTTACAAGGAGCTAGAGGACTGATTTTATATACTGCAGATCTGAAAATTACTCTTGGACTTAACACAGTCATTTAAATGCCAAGTTTTTGTAAAGGCCTCACAAATGTCTTGGATTTGTAGTTCATGAAAAGTTTCATTCTTTGAAAGACTCTCTGAATAGTCTTGCCAGGGAAGTGGTGGTAAAATGGTTTTAGCACTTCTGTGAAAACTGTAGCACAGATGATTAGAGATTATAATACACAGAACAAGGCCTTGGAGAGTACATTAGATTTTAACAGTACTTGAAAGCTTAACTAGAAGCTGGTCAAAGAAAACCAAACACAAAACCCGCTCCCCTTTCCCTTCCCCACTACAGACAGTTCAGTCTTTTCACACACACAAAAATAAACAAAATAATATAAGAATGAAAACACTGAGATCCAGAATAGTTGTTATGTTGCCTCAAAGAAGATTAAGTCAGCCTGGTTAACGTTACCCATATGGCAGAATAATGACTTGAGGCTACAGACCTAGAAACTTCATGAGGCTCCGCCATGACATATCCCAATCTTTTAAATCACAAAATGCTTCAGAATTGGGGTTCAGTATTTCCCAGGGAAATGCAATACTTCATACAGCATTGTTTTTTAATCATAAACTGGCATTTTTTTTAGCAAGATTTTCTACATGTTTTTCAGCTGACTGCTGGGCAAGTCTGAAACTACAACTGTTGGGTTTCCAGCCTCTTTGAAGACAACACTTCCTACCAGTGGTTATAATGGTGGGCCTAAAAGGTTATCCTCCTGAAGGTGATTGAGGTCCTGCCCTGGTGCGCAGTAGAGACACAACCTGAAATGCCTTTTTAAGGAGCCATACAGAAGTTACATACTTATGGGGAGAAAGGCGGAGAATTTCTGTTAGATCAGTAACAGCCTAGAAAACAAAGGATAGGATCAAGTAATGAATTCTTTATGCTGCAGTCACCAGCCAGAGCCTTGAAATGCTGCACTGCTTAATAAATACATTGTAATAGCTGTAAAAAGGTGTGGAAAGAACCAGCCAGCACTGACAGGTGATTGGGTTATTTGGGGCTTGGTCCAGGCCAGAGCAGACTATGAGGTCAAGAAAACCAGAAACGCAATGGTAAAACCAAATGTAAAACAGAAAAAGCACCCTTTAGAAATGCAAAAACTTAAATATAACCTGGTCTTATACCTGACAGGGTCCTGACAACCCTTTCAGTTCAAGGAGAGAGAGTGTGAGACATGGCAGGGAGCTTGGAGAAAGCCTCTGGTTCAATGGCAGCCAACAGCAAGGGAAATGTTGGGCTTCATAAGGAAGAGGAGGAATAACCACCTCGGTGAGGGCATTGCAGGGTAGAGTTAGGGTTAGCCAAGAGGCAGAGCTTCGCCTGTCAAGCAAGTTTGTAGAGCCTGGTATCGCTAACATTAGTAAGGTGACAGGTAGTCTGGGATTTGATGGAAATACATAAAATACGGCATATTCCGAGAAGGCTGGCTGGAGCCTTTCTTCATTCTGTCCTGGGCTCTGAAGTCAGTGCAATAAAGCACGGCTAAATATCCAAAACTGCTAAACACAGTGCTTCTCTGTGAAGCACAGGATTAAAATGAGGAGCACGTTATCCCAAAAGCTGGAGAGGCTGAGGCGTAATCGGGATTCAAATACTGGGACACGTACATGGAAAATACGGAATGTTATGATCATTAACAGCAATACTTTTGGAAGAGGTGGCATACCCTACGCTTTAGAGTACAAACCAATTGTTAGATACTGCAATTAAAACTATGTGCAGGCAAGATCAGACTAGCTGCTTGCTGTGAAGTTCATGAACCTCCTTCAGGATCCAGCTGGTGAGTCTGCAAATGCAAAACCTGCAAAAGCAAAGTGTGCTGAAGCTGTTTTCTCATTGCAGCAGGAGGTATAGGAAGGTCCTGTGAAACAAAATCAATTTAAAAAAGAAAGAAACTCAAACTCCCACAGTCCTGCTTGAGCTATGTTGTTCTGATCTTTTCGTCAGCCTCCCTTTTTAGTTTTCCCCAGTGCTCTGAGATATATTATTTAATATTTCAAATTCATTGCCTTTCTGATCTAGATTTACCAGGCACTTTGAAGTCAGACAAAATGACACCTTTTCAAAATGACTTAGACAAAAACAACTGCCTGAATTTTTTGCTATGCATGTGAAAATTTATAAGAACAAATCATTCCATGTGCTTTAAAAAGTGGCCTAGAAATACATATGGCAAAATGCATTTTTGTGTGTCTGTGAAATAAACTTAGAAAGAAAATCACTTCTTTTAAGAAATCATCTTTAGATAATTTAGCAAAGGCTACTTTGTGTGCCTAAATTCTTTAGAAACCATTTATTCAAGCAATAGTTGAAGATAATTATCCAACCACATGCTTACAAAGGAAGGCAAGATTTGTAAGAGATAATATCTTTCAAGTCCATACAGCTGGAGAAAGCAGACAAGTTTTCAGGCACACAAGCCTTTCTCCAGCTCACTTTTTTTCTCAACTTCATAAGTTGGTATAATAAAATAAACCATTTATATCCCAAAACTATTGTAGCTACAACACTGATACCAACACTCACCAAGCTGATGACTGAAAAGGCACACTGCATATGAATGTAAGATGTCACCTGAAAACTGTTTTAGCATAGTGGCAAACAAAAAGACCCAACACTTTACCAGCAAATATTTCTACAAAAGCGTGTGTTGAAGTTCTACCTTAAAGATCTTCCTGGTGAGAATGAAAACCTGACAGGGCTTTTTGGTTTTATTTCATTTTTTGACTGTTGATGTTAATAGGAAAATCCTGTTCAAAGAACTTCAATACCAGGAAAAAAAAGACAGACACAGGGGTGACGGGATGCTGTAGATTCCTTACAGTTATAAACGAAATACCGGAAAACACATCTGGGAGCCACATTGCTGAAGGCTGAACAAAACGAACCTAATGATCTGAGGGCTGAAGCAGTGCTGGGACTGAAGGCAAATAGAGCCCTGTGTATGTAGTAGACCAGAAATGTGAAGCATCATGTCTACCTCCAGCATCTGCAGTTGAGAGATTCCAACTTTGCCAAAACTGTTTGCAGTATAAATGCTTCAGATCTTGTTTACTTCTCGCAGACATGCAATGAAGGGAGACAGCAAATGCTGGAGAAAATTGCAGCTTTGCTTCTCGATATTCTCCTGTGCCTTTCCAGACTTACGCTGAAATAGCAGCACTACTTGGATAGAAATGCCCACCTCACTCTTCCCATCAGAGGAAATAATTACAGGTAACAGGAGCTGCTCAATAGCAACCTTTAAACTCTTGGAAAAGTATGTTATACATGGTGGCTGCACAATTCCTACATTTGGGGGATCACTGATCCTTCATCTAGGTACATTTGGAGAACAAAACCTAACTGACTGCTTGTCACCCAAGAGTTTTCTTTATCCAGTGGCCCTGCGGATTACAGCAAGGCTGCTGCTGACTGTGATGCTTATCCACATACATGTAACTGATGTCAGTGACAGAAGAAATCATCCTTCATTTGTTCTTGGAAAGTGTCTTACCTGGGTGTTTTCCACTACACTGGATACTTATTCATACTTTCTTTTAAAGGCCCTTTAAGCCCAATTGTTGCTTTCATCTGTGGTCTGTTCTTCCTCAAATCTCCATGTTACCATTTTCACATGTGAACACAGCCACGAGAGGAAGAAACTGAAGTTGGTCCCATGTGGCTTCAGCTTAACTGCACCCTTTGCAACAGGCACCCTCAGTTGGTCTCACCCAGCCGTGCCTGCTTGCAGCACTTCCAAGGTCGCACAAAGACCTGCAGGCCTGCTCCATCTCAGCAGACCTCCCAGGCCACCGGGGTGGCTGCCCACAGTGCCACAGGATGGACACCAGCTGCTTAGGGAAGCAGCTCTTGCTGGTATTGTTGCCGTCCCAAAAGGGCAACCACCATTCCCATCCCCATCTACAAGAAGAGGAGCCCTCCTGGTGCTCCAGGTCTCACTGGGACAAGGTGGTTGCCCTTGCCGTGGTCACACCATGTCACGTCTTCCTTGGACGTTCCAAGGAAGTCTCCAGGCATGAGGCCAGAGCTTGCTTCGTACTGCTGTGCACAAACTCAGTCTGGGAACGGTCTGTCCGCCTCGGCACACGCAGCAGCTCAAGTGCAGTGGCATTCATCATCACCTGGTTTTAACAAGAAACTGTCAGCTATTGTGAGCTTAAAATTAGAGCGGAGGCTCCCAACACAAAGCAAAGCCACAGCCAAACTGTGGAGTGAAGCCCAAGTATACCTACAATTATGGAATTAATTCATGGAAAACTCATTTAGCAAAGACTGTGGAGGGGATGGAAAAAAGAGCCAAGCAGAGAGAGAGGTGTTGCGCATGTTGAATGCCACCAGGTACCAAGACAATTTTGACAGCAAGATTATTTTACTGCCTGTAGAGTAAGTTGTTGGTTTTGGTCTGTTGGTTTTTTTTTTCTTTTGGAAGAAGTTCCTCGCAGAAGCAATAGCCCCGTAGAGCATGGCCTCTCATTTTGTTATGCAGCCTTCCAGAACAATGAGACCCCACGAGCTACAACACTGAAAATAATAAACAGCTTTAATTAAAAAAAGATTGTGTTTTTATTTATTTATTTATTTATTAGCCAAAATTGCCACTCCCAGGATACTTCAGTCAGCTCTGCAGAAATGTAGACATATTAGAAGTCCTGAGAAACCAAAGAAAATGTTAAGTAACTGAAGAGGGGGTTCAGCTGGGGAAAAAAATTGCAAGGAATAACTGCTGTGTGTACAGCTTAGCTGAGCAATGTCTGAGGGGACATATGTTAACTGGCTACAAGCATCTGTTAGAAATAAACAGCTAACAGAAGAATAATAAGTTAGGCTAGTAAAAGAGCAATAGTTAGAAATAATGACAACACTAAGAAAGTAAAAATTTAGACTAAACGTCAAATACTTTTTTACCATAACAGGTCCTACGAAGTGGAATATTCCCAGGGATCTGAGTAGAAACACTTTCACTTGGTACAGGCAGTTTTATCCCCCCAGTTTAAAGTCAGTCAGTGTGGAGAACACAGTCTTGCCCTGTTAATCTCGGAAACCAGAGAGGGTTTCTCTCCATAAGCATCATCTTCCAAATAAAGGGCCTGCAAGTTGCAGGGAATATCATTCATTGCAGAAATCACTTCTAAAAATTGTCTATTGCTTATGTAAGACAAAAACAAAACCAAGCAAGTGGAAAAAAAACAAGAGGTGGCCTGTTCATCAAAATGCTAAAGCTGAAGTAATTTTGTACATTTTCTGCCCTTTTTCTTAGGGTAGTGGTGTTTGGGGGTTTTTGAACAAAATTAAAAATACAGCCCATTTTACCCCAAATCCTGGATATTTTAGCAACAGCATTGACCCATCTGAAATTTTGCCAGTGTCTCAGGACTCTTGAGCTCTTCTGCAATTGGTTAAGTGAGAACCAGGTGTGTATTCTCTAGGGTCACCTCAGTAGATGTATATTCAGGAATGACAATTTCTGGATGATATTCAAACATTCCTCTGGATCTGTGTCATCTTGGCAAACAGCTATAGATGCACATACTGACCTGTATCTCTTCATCTGCTCTGTGTTTTGCTCAGCCCTGTAACCTCAGCCAGTATATGGATTTCATCACACAGAGGTGCCAAGTCTCTGCAGAATTAGAAAAGAGGAAAAGTTTGTGACTCATCCTGAAGAAGACCAGATGTAATGTTCCCATTACCTGTTACAGTGAACACGTTACCATTTCAAAACCGCCTTGATTTTCAGGGGTTGCACTGACAGCTTCATAGCTCTTCATTATCATTTGGGAGAATTGCTCCCCAAAAGGTCTGGTGGATGCACAGGGAAGCAGCTTCAGCAGGTTTCAGCTTGAGCCCACCTTTTAAGTTCACTCTTCAACAACTGCAGTCCCAAAGGGAATCTTCATGACTTTGTGAAGCTTAACCAAAATGCTAAAAATTAAACTCAATTGCTAAACATTGAAGCAGTGCTAGAACATGCTGCTCAGCTCCCCACAGCACACAGAGACACAGAGAAGTAAGTCCAGCCTCTCTCCAAACGTTACGGCTTAGTGTTCAGCTTAGACTTAGGCCAAGGAATAGGGTTGACAGTTCGAGTTGACTGTTAAAGCAGTTTATATGTCTCTCTGTCTTTACAAAAATCCTTCCTCTGCACCACCACAGAAGCTTCCCACATGCCCTCTGATGTGCCCAATTTGGTATAATTTACTGATGACAGTACTTAGGAACGTTTAAGCAATCCCTTCCATGCCACCATCTTTTATGTAAGCTTGCATTTTCCCTTTCCCTTGCCTTGAAAATATAAAACATAGAATACCATCCTTCAGTAGTTGCAGACACACCATCTGCTCCCCAAAACGCAGCAGTTGAATGCTTCAGTCATTCAAGAACTGCTAGTGGTTTATACATAGCTTCCTTCAAAATAAATACCCACAAGGATGAAAAAAAGAAATGGGTCTGTCCAGTTATATACATGCATTTGATACATGATCTAATGCCCCATAAAGTTGACTTCAGTCACTTGCTCAAGGGTAAAAATGAAAATGAAGGGCTGAAATAGGTAGTGCAGAAACCCTTTAATCTGTAAGAAATGAAGCTGACAATACATTCAAAGCCTTCCAACAGTATTTACAGAGTTACTGTCTGATCTGTTCCACAGACTGAAATCACAGAGTCTAGGTATGTGAGCTGGTAATCATTAAAGATTATTTTGCCTGGAACACTGTTTCTTTTGGTACCATTACATATTTGCAACAAACCAGAGATATCCATTTTCTGTGAGTATGTGGGTACACTTGAAAGTGACATCGTCTGGCACAAAGCAAACCTCCACTTTGTTTATATTCATGTTTAACCACTGCTTATCCCTAGGCTGAGATCATAGAAATATTGCAGCTCACATCAAAGCTGACCAGAGCCCTGAGACAATCAACACAATGACCTCATGTAAGAGAGGGTCTGAGTTCAACAAGCTTCATCTGATGCCTTTACACAGACAGACAGCCCATTTGAGCTGGGATTTCAGCATATTCTACCTCGCTGCTGCTTACCACAGTGGAATACAAAAAAAAAAAAAAA
>VYXH01006635.1:172355-207496 GCA_013397275.1 Burhinus bistriatus
AAAAAAAAAAAAAAAAAAAAAAATCACTTCCATATATAATGTCTACTAACAAAACCAGGCAGGAATAGAATCATAGAATTAGTTAGGTTGGAAAAGACCTTTAAGATCATTGAGTCTGAAGTCATATAGTTTATGCCCTACAGTTTCCCAAGCTGACATCGAAAGTTTTCTAAGCTTAAACCACGTTTATCACCTGGAGAAAAAGTATGTTTGGAGAATGAATAAATGAGGGATAAGAAAAAACACATGCATTTTCCTTAGCCGTCTTATTTTGTGGCTATTTATAATATGTGATTGGCATGGAACAGTCTGTTGCTTGCTCTGCCAATTTCATTTTGGGGCTGAAAGAAAGACATTGGACAGTGTTTGAGAGGGGTGTGAGCTCCTTCGAGCTTACTTTAGCAGCAGCGGTTTGGGTCAGGGGAGCTGGTAGGAGGACACAGAGAGTGGGAATTGACAGGTAAGCCCCTGTTGCTAGTGAACAAAAATTGTTTACGTGTGAAGGCTGTCCCCAGGGAGACATTTGGACAACAGAAAAGTGTTCTGTCATGGCTCAGGACAAAAGGGGTTTCTGTTCTCCTGAAACCTCTGGTATGTTCTGGTTGAGGAATTTCAAGTCCACCACAACAATATTTCAGCGTTTCTTCCACTCTAATTGAAAGGGAGACAAAAATGACAGAAGACAGCAGTGCAGAAGCACATTCAAATTAAGTGTAAATTTAAAAGAAATTAATGCTGGAACCTTTTCAAAGTTTGGAATAAATTATCATAAACATGCATTTATTTAAAAATTAGTGTTCCCAGATGTTCTGAAATAACAATTAAAGAAATCGTCCACGTACTACCTATAGGCAGTATAGTGGCACTGTTTAATATGATGCCCCAAACTTCCCTTTATTAATACCCTCATTTTCTCTTTTTTGAAACACGTTTTCCAAATGTTGTTCAGCCAAGAAAATATTTCCCGTGACAGATAATTCAGATAATTGATTTCAGATTCAAACACAAAAAGAAAACCCAATGGCAACCAATGTATCCACTGAAAAATTAGCCATTGTGAAGTTCCAGTGACCTCTATTAGACAGGCAGATACCTGCAGTACCGTCCTCGTGCCCTGGAAGTAGGATATGAAACTCTGAAAGGGGAAGATTTGAAATAACATGTGCCAGAATTTCCTGGTGTTTACTATGCTCATGAAAACCTGTTTAAACTTAACCAAGTTATCTGCTCTGGGAAAGGAAGGGTTGGGGGCAAAAAGAAGTCCACAAATGTCCCCTGGGTGTCACCTGGGTCCCCTGCAACAGGATTTGGTGGGTATACATCGTGATTTTTAAAAAAGAGGGGGGAAAATAAACCAACCAAACCAGCAAACCCACCCTGCTCCTGAAGTGCATATGAACAAAGCCTACTGTTACAGGACATTTGCTCAGACTGTAAATTCAAGCCCTCAAAAGCAAGGACATGGCACAATCAAGGCTGCAGAGCTCAGCGGCCAGGAAGGACTTATGCTGCGGGGTGGTCCGAAGAGTGACATTTCTGCCCCTTGGACTTGACTACATTTGCTTGGAAGTGGGAAGACATAGTCAAGGAGTCTGGGGCTGCAGGCAAGTTATTTAAAGCAAACTTTGAAAACCCCAATTTCAAGGGTACCTAAGCACTTACAGATGCTGACTTATGCTCCCTGACATCATGAGTTATTAGACACTTCATCCAGCTAGGTGTTTTGGAAAATCCAAGCAGACATCTAAGTAGCTTTGAAAATCATGTCTGCATGGGGACCATATTACTTTTGTATTAATAATGTGGTGACCAGCTTATTAAGAAAAACAAGTTTTAACTGCTTTCATTCAACTAGACAAAACCAATAATAAAATAAATGAAAAGGGTAATTTAGATGAAAAAAAATCATTAAGACTTTCTTATTTAGTCAGTATATTGAAGGTCATTTTACTGAATAAATAAAATGTCTCTTACACACTCTCTGTAAATTTTCAGTCAAGCTTCCGTTTCCATCCAAAGCCAACCAACTGGAACACATGTCCATTTACAGAGAGCAGTATAAAAGATATAAAGCAATCAAAAAAATAATTTTAAATCTATTATTTATATCTAGATTTTTTATTCAGGTCAGAGTTCAGCAAAAAAACTACTCTGGGCTATCCTGGGAACCAAACCACGAAGTGCCATATAAAAGGTTCCCAAGAAACTTAAATAAAGGTATTTCCTAACTTTTTAAATTTTTTGTTAACCCTATTAGCTATTTTCTAATCCTATTAGCATTCTTGTATGATAACAGAACAACTGAAAAGCAAATATTGTCTGATGAAGCATTTATATGCTAATGTCTTTCCAAAAACCCTGGCAGAAGAAATCTGGATTACTTTAATTTGAATATCCACCAAGCATTATAAACCTTCCTAGCCCAGTCATAACTATCTATGATTCTAAAAAATCTTCCTATTGGTAAAATGAGGCCACAAAATACATTTTCTTTTGCACCTAGACAAGAAAAGAATCCAAACTCACTTTGGAGACTTGAACGGGGTGCATTTTTCCTTCTGATAGACTTTGTCACATTAGAGACGCTCGTAACTATCCTGAAGATTTGGAGTAACAGCATCTTTGGAACAGCGGAGGTGGTGTTTTCTCCACATAGCACCTGCTGGAAGCCAAAAGCGTCTACAGTTACCTGACTAAGCTGTCTTAAGGTCTGGGCCAAACCCACTGGTAGCCACTCTACTGTCTTCAGTGGACTTGGGAGGAGTCACTAAGTGAACTACTGATCCATTCGAGTCAAATTCTTTACTGTATCCTTTTTTCTATACCTCCCTAATAGTACAAATGGTCACCTGTAGATGATTCAGCCATAAATTGAGCTCTGGAAACCTAATAGTCCTGGTTTTTTCAGCTACAAGATGAAATGTTCCTGCAACAGATGATACCTGGAGGAGTTCTATGCTCATTGCTTCACCAACACGTGCATACCCCTAATTTCTATGACTACCATCAACTTCTCTAGAGACCTCCAAATGGAGATCTCTTAAACAAGAATGGTTCTTCCGCAGCCCCTATGTGAAAGCACAATGAATTATGAATCTAACAGAGTGACAGATTTACATAAATCTGATTTTACCTCATCAGACATGTAACCTATGAGTGCAAGTAAGCTGGCAACACAGGCTCTTCTCTCCTGTGGCAGGAATTTGAGCTGACAGCCCCATCACAGATTTCTCGTCATTGTAACACTTCTTGTTACTATGTAAAGAAGCCAGGCTTGCTAATGAAAACTACTTTTTTTGTGCCATTTTCAATTATAAGAAGATTTGTGAAGGGCTTTTGGAGATGTTGTGCTGATTCCTCGCCTCTCTACTACCTCCCGCATTCGTCTTTTTATTTTGCCTTTCATCTCCTTTCTGATGCCCCACATCCCATCATGCCACACTGCACTGGTTAAATAAACCCCTAAATCTAGCTTTTGTCTAGCACTAATCCTTTTATTTCCTAAATCTTATTTAATCCGAAGGGCTTCCTTTCATCTCTTTAACTGTCAGTTGGGTCACTACTGTTTCCTATCAACAGCTCCTGCAAATCCTGTACAGAGTTAAAAAGCTTTCAAGTGTTTCTATGATTCTCATTAGACTCTGCTCTCCCCGGCACCTGCTACAGACCATATTGCTGCTGTTCGCGCCCTCCTGTCTCCCCCCTCCCCGAGACAGCTCACACTTCACATGAGCAATAATCATGTTAGAAAGGGTTTCCCTTTTTTTCTGGAAAACTCCCCACCCAAGTTCTGGCTCAGGCATTAGCAAGGCTTACGTAAACTTATATCGTTTAATACATTGCAGGAAAATAAAAAGTTTTTCCAGAGAAGGGGCCAGTGAGAGGGTCACGATAGAAGCTTTCCCCGGTGCCACGTGAAAGGGGTTGTCAGCTGTTTTTTCACACATTAAATCGCTGCTCCTAGGAAAAGGTGTCTGCATTTCCCCCTTGTGCTCCTGCTTCTCCTCTTGATCCCTCTCACTGGCCAGTGGAGCAAATCTGGATCAACTGGGTGGGGGTAAAAGCAGCTTTCAAAAGTCGCTCCCTGTAAGGAGCACCCATTTGCTAACACCCAGCAGGCATCTGCAGCAAGGTCCTGCCTTCCCACAGCAAGATATTTCAGAGTAAGTCCGTCTGCCAGGTGAGACGCTGAGCCGAAGTTGCGGTGAGAGGACAGCTCAGTTCTCACACTGCCGACTTGCAGGCCATGTGTGCCAGCTCTCTGCTCCCAGCCCTCGGTGGTCCAGAGCAGCTCCTCATGCTCTGCCCTATTCTGCAGCTTTCGGAGAGACAGTACAAACTCTTTATGTGCGTCCTGCTCCTCCTGCCCTCCCACAGCACAGGTGGCAGCAGTAAAAGCCGAAGCCAGGAGCTGGCAAGCATAGAAATACCGTCCCCTCCAAAGGGAGGCAGAGGGGCTGTTGCTACGGTGTGGTGACAGAGGAATGCTTATCAAGCCACCCAGTCTTCCTCCAGGGACCCTCTCACCCTGTCCTGCCCCCGCGCCTCTCCAAAAGCTCTCAGTGATTTTAAAGATGCCAAAGATGAGGGGTTTCTTTTGCACCCTGCTGGACAAATAGCCCAGAACATCAGATGTCATCTAGTGGTTCACAGATTTAAAATAAAATATGTGGGATTTATTTCCACTTTTTTCCCCATCAGGCAGTGGTAAGTGTGAATATGAACAGCCAAATGACACCAGGATCAGTATACCTACCAAGTGATGAGCACCCTGGTTTCTTACTGATGGACACGATGTACTGAGAAAAGGACTATTCAAAGCCACCATCTGGCAGCATCTTGGGTTGTAGCTGTCAGGCAGAGAAGGGCAAGCACCTGTAGCCCTCCATTCACAGTCCCCAATGTGTGTGTCAGGGGACAGGGAAAGGCTAGTGCCACTGTGCAACTCCACAGTCTCCACAGTTACCTCCAAGCCCTGCATTTCACCAGCTCATAAGTAGTCTTCTCCACACTATTCATGCGCTGAAAGGTAACCATTTATACCACTTGGACAGCATCCATATCTTCAGATAAATGAGATTTTTGGATGAAGCACAGAGACAAACGGATACTGGCAGCGACACCATAGCGGAGCCCCTCTCTTTCCCTCCCCGCACAGGTCTGCCCCCGCTCCACTCTGCAGCCCTGGGAGCTGATGCCTGCTTTGCTCCTGCAAAGCCCTGGTGTGCAGGATGGCTCCCTCACTCTCAGCTGGGGTGAAGTAGCTGGGTCAGTCACTCAACACATGGCACAAACAGTTTTCTTGAACTCTACTGTTAAATTGCGCTCAAAAGGTGAAATCTAATCTCCAGCTTACTTATGCCTGATGTACTTCCAGGTTTGCCTCTGGATCCTACCTCGTCTTCCCTCCAGCTCCCAAACACTAGCTCCTAAAGCCTACTGAGAAAGTCAGGCATGAGATTTCATGCTAAATGCTACCACATGGACCCACTGTATGCAACCAGTTAAACTGGCTGGGTGGCTGCTGCAGTCCACAGCTGCTCCAATTTACACTCAGAAGCAAGTTGTTATTTGCTTCCTTTTGCACAACGCAAGCCTTATCCCTCTGCAGGCATGCAGTAGCACGTCTGCATCCTTTGCAGTACCTTTGCACTACATACTCATGCCTTAGACAGGGTGGGCCAAGTAAGTTTAGTTAAGCTGCAGAGGCTTTTAGCTATGCTGAAATATTGTCTAAGAAGGCAATAGCAGGATGAATAGGACTGTGAAACTAGCATGGGAACACAGGAATTGTAGGTTTATCCTCACTGATCTCTTTCTTATAACGTTTATACAAAATCTTCTAATGCTTTTAATTACATTTTGCTGAGCACGAATTCAGTATTTTACTCATGTAATTATACTCTAACAAAGTTAACTAAGAGCGACAAAATTCAAAGCAGGATTTTAAAAAAATCTTTTAAGCCCACGAATGTCTTGTATTGAATGTTGAACAACCTGCTTTGGGATCCAGAATCCAACCTTTCCTCCAACCCAGGTACCAAATACTCCTACCTGGAGGGCCAAGCACCACCCTTGCAATCCCTTGCTCCAGTGTGAGTGTAATAACAGGACCCAACTCAGCCAACCCTCCCAGAGGCATTTTTTCAGCATCGTTCTGGAAATTGCAGTAAGCCAGGGATGACCACAATAAGCAGTAGGGACAGGACCCTCCTGCTTTTGTAGGAGAAGAGATGAGCTACATAGATGTGAACTGTGCTATGTCTGTTCTCATTCACACCAGGCACCTGGCTGGGTGACCAAGCCTGGCTATTGCATTTACTTAATCCTGACAAAAGCAGTAAAGCAGAGGAAGAAGTTTCAGATCTCACCAGTCATTTATAATGCCACTTTATCATCTACCAAAGGGTGTGTGATTTCATCTACCAAATATAACAATTTATTAATGGAAGGGGAGTTCTCTCATAAAAATTAAATAGAAGTTGCTGTTTAAGAACACTCACAAACAAAAGCTTAAGCATGTCAGCAGGTGACTGAGACCTCAGCGGGAACTAGGCACCTGCCTGCTATATTTAACAACCTTCCTGAGACGAAAGTGATGGGTACGTGGACTTTGATGCTTTCCCTGGATGAGCATATAAATATTTGAAAGAAAAAAGACCACAAAAAACAGGTGAGGGGAAAAAAAATTAAGAAAAATTAGAAGTCCAACCAAAGAAGTCTGGAATATTACCCAAAAAAAACCACAAAAAATCCACAACCCAAAATACTAATACATATAAAGGAGAATCGCAGAAATTTCAAGATAGAGCATGTTTCATCTAGGAGCAAAGGTCCTGTCACCCTTTGAGTCAATACAAGATAATGAAAACTCTATTTTCCTGTGATATCTGTGAAGGCAACAGCCAAAGGAGGAAGCATCCAATGCAGCCAAAATCTAAAATTAACACCACTAGTTTAAAATCAAACTGCCACTTTATAGGGAAGCAATACAAAGAACAGAGGGTGAGTGTAATTTGAGCGTGGCAGCTTAAAGCTGGAAAGCAAACAGTCCTGCTGCCCTCTGAGCCTGACAGAGGAGATTTGCAGAAATACCACTATGAAAGAAACACTATAACTGATCTGTGGGGCTATGGAGGTGTGTGTTGCTATGAGATTGTCTTGGGCTAAAAAGCAGTAGCATCTGCACATACTTCGCAGCTGACAGAACGTTGGAGAACCACAGATAACATAAAGGAAAACATATCAAAATTCATAGCTACTTTATCATCTCCACACTTGTCACTTCAACATGAAGTTACATGAGAATATAACTGTGTTAATATTGGGAATGTAGGAATGTTCCAACTATCTAAAGAACCAGCACTTCCAGCAACAAGAGGGACCGCAGTGTAGCCCATTGGTTCTTCAATGTTACCTGGAGACCAGTTTTAAGTCAAGAGATCTGCTATGGTATATATCCCATAGGCTGCATTCAACAATACCCTTCTCACATGCACACAAAACATTCCAATACATCAGCAAAGTTCCTCACTCAGAGAAGCAGCGTGCATTTCCCAATACTTAACAAAATGCAAAGTGAGCAGAAGAGCTAGCAGTAGGAGGTGTAACTGGCAGGCCATCATTTGTGACCCTGGTATTTTTAATCAGGGTTGTGGTAATATTTAAAAAAACACAGAGGAAGAAAACATTGGACATAAGGCTCAAAATCTGCCTAAAAATTTCTGAAATGTCATGTAATCACCTATACACTTGGGTAAGGTTTCTGTTGCACATGTGCTACTTCTGCCATGGCCTCAGTTCAGAAAACACACAGGTACAAGCAGCACCTAGGCATATTCCACAAACACTGGGAAGTTGGAAAGAAATATAAAAGCAAATCCCCCAAATCCTCGTTTTTCATCTGGATTCATTTTAGAGTCTTTCATATCCTGAGATCATCCTTCTCCAGGAATTACATGACTTGCCCTTTACCAGAGCAGTTCACAAATAATAAATGTGTTTCATAACAGAAAGCTGGAAGGGAAGGAAAGCAATTGCAGTTGGGTCTTGAATTTCTTTTTCATTTTTGATGAAAAATTCAAAATTATTTTTCCAACTCTTTTTTTTCTAAATTATGAGTGAGAACACTTCATGTTTTACAAGAACTCCACTTTTGGGTCATCCATGTGACAT
Source organism: Burhinus bistriatus (assembly GCA_013397275.1). Lineage (NCBI taxonomy): Eukaryota > Metazoa > Chordata > Aves > Charadriiformes > Burhinidae > Burhinus > Burhinus bistriatus. The sequence continues at coordinate 180,531 of VYXH01006635.1, forward strand.
GAGGATAAATCACCACCAGGTAAGTAGGACACAAACACTTCATCTGGAACATCTCCAGCCCGAATTAAGAGGAATGAGTAAGTTTGCTGAGACAAAAGAGGAACTAATGTAAATTTTCACAAATCACTCAGAAAAATGAGGATTTACAGGTTTGTGATGATTTTGCCACTTTTTTTGTCTATGTTGAGATTTCCTGATGGAACATATTCACCCAATTTCCCATCACACTTGGTAGGCCCAGGACACTCATGTAGTCCACATGAGGTTGTGGTAAAAACCTGGATTTTAGCTTCTTGCCCACTGCACTGTCACACATCAGACATGCTGAAATGGGACCACCTACTTGTTTGTCAGGTGGAGAAACAGTTTAGCATGATCTGAAAAAGCATCTATAATTTTGGATTCCCATCAAAAAAAAGGTCACTGTCAATGACTTGGGTGCTTGTGCATTAATCCAGTATTTATGCAGGTAGCCAGGTTTGCAATCCCAGAGCATGAAGTCTTCTCTTTATCCAAAACAGTAGCAGAGGCCGTAGAGATGCCTAACTGTAGCCTCCTAGTGATGCAGGGACTACCCAAACAGCAAAATGCCTGTCCCCATCCTAAACGGCACCAGCCACCAGGTCTGGCTCCAGCAGCTTGAACAGTCTTGCAATTGGGCTTCAAGCTGTCTGGGGAGTCTCTGCTTACCCTGCCAAGAATGTGAGCATTTTAAGCTACTTGTGGTAACGCAGATTTGGGGATGGGGAGCTTCTTGTAACCCTGCTGTCAGGCTCACTTCGTATGCACTCTTAAAGCTGTCTGAAATAAAATTGAGTGTAGCAGTTAATTGTAGATCATGAGATATATAGTAGAAAGAAAAGTATGACTCTGAATGCCATATGTATGGGTTACAGTGTGGACAAGTGCATCTTACTTCAGCTGGCTGAACAGTTATATTAAGCCTTTCAGAAAATTGTCAGCACTGTATGCGGGTAACAGTTCAAAAAGCTCAAGAATTTATAGGCTGAGATATACGCTGTGGCATTTTGTGGTAAATATAACCTTCACTAAATGCAAGCTGGCAAAACTTTCCATTACAAACACAACTTTTCTTGTCGAGTTCATAATTACTATTGCTGCCATGTTCATCATCAAATTATATGTATCATTCAGCCAAGGAAATGCTGAGTAAGGTCATCTACTTGCTGTAGTTAAAAAAGAAGAAAAGAGGGGAGAGTAAGTAATATCACAGAAAGGATTCACAAATCAGCCTTGCCACAAAGAAATTAAATCCTTTCCACCACTCACGTTGCCAACCAAATGTTTGTGTTTATCTCTTTCTGTCCTTTGTGTCGTCCTGGACGCGGGGGACGACCGCATCATTGCTGAGGTTGTCCGGCGAAATCAGCCCAGCCTCAGCAAAGCAACCTGACAGAGGGCTGCAGCGTTTTCCGGGGAGTACAGGACCGTTTCGCAGCTCCCTGTGAACAGGCTCAATCGCAGCACTGTCTGCTTTGATCAGGCCTCTCTCCCGAAGCATCTGGATGGAGCCTCAGACAAGAGATGCTCAGAAAAGGAGTTGGCTGCTTGCCCTGCTGCAGCTGAAGAATTTGAGCAGGCGGAGGGGATGGAGGGGGTGCATTATTTCCAGTGGAGAGAGAGATGCAGCCAAAAGATATCCCAGATTTGAAGAAGCTTTATCAGCATATGGAATCAACACGTTTACTTACAACAGGAGGTGGGAGGGGCTGGGATAGATTGTCTGGGTTTTGAAAGGTCTTACTCTGTCTCCAAATCTAGTGGCTAAATCTAGCCAAATCTAGGCGTAGTTTCTTCTCTCGTGCTGTGATAATTCGTGGAATTTATGGTAAGAGAATCAAACCCAAATCAGGCCCAATTGTCTACCAGGGTTATTCATACCATGCAGTCATTCACAGGGGCAGAGGGTGCACAGATGGCACGCACAGGGTGCCTGCCAGCCTTTTAAATCCAATCTGCACAAGTGCAAGCAACACAAGGTACAAAACAGTTATGAACTGTTTCTAGTATCACAGGCCGTTGGGTTATGATGTTATAATAAACCCTGGGGACACAGCAAGCAGACTTCAAAGTGACCACGGTGTTCCTACATAAGGAATCAAGCGCCAGTTTACCAGGGAAACAGAGGTAGGGGTCAACGTTGTAGGGAGGCTGTAACCCATGTATTAGCACCCCCTGCAGCAGCCCGTTCACTCCCACATCACACAACCCAGCCGCACTCACACACAATTGCAATGGCATTTAAGTATGTGCTGAGGGCAGACGCTGCCCTGACTCCATAGACAGGGACCCCTGCACTCTCCATGGTCAGACCCAAAGTCATGAAGGACACCTGTGCTGGGCCACACATACAGCAACAGAAATCCCTCCAGTCAGATGTTTTCCTCTCTCATGGAAGCAGTGTGTTCCAGCAACGTGTCTCAGCTCTGAGCTAGGTCACGTGGCGAAGCCCAATAACATATTCAGCTGCTCTCCCACCTCCTCTGCACAAAAGACAGCAAATTTTCTATTGTTCTTTATTTTCTTGCACATCATTTTGAAGGAGACTTACAATCACTAAGTTGCAAGTTTGCCAGAATTTAAGCACCCCTAACATTTAGAAACAGCACTGCAATAATTAGGCACAGCCACATCTTTTTGCACGGAAGGTGCAACAAGCAGCAATACTTGCATAAACGTGGTCATTACACATACCAAAGGTTCTTCTGAGCTCTGAGAAACCCTGAAACTTGCTGCTTCAATACTAGTTCACTGCTCAGTAATGACCCAGATTTGTGTTAGCTGAAAGAGCTCATCCCCTTGGTCTCTTTCACTCGTAGCTTCTGTGTTTGCTGCTGAACGATGAATCACCCTACTGCGGACTGCTAAGCCTTTGGGACCACAGAAGTAGAGCAATCAAGGCACTGGCTCCTAGTACCTACTCCAGTGCTGTGGGAAAGAAGCAGAAACTCCTTCTGGAAAATGAACTACATGTAAGTAGAAAGAAAAATAAACTGACCCTTTTGAGCTTTACAGAGCCCGGTATGCTACCTGTGTGGCCATCCACACCAAAGAGCAAGAGTGAAAACATGTGGAGTCTCCCCATGTCACAGCCACAGCCTTAACTGGAGGTTTCAGCCACGTTCAGTAACAAGAACTGCCCGATCCACCGCAAGGAGCCGGCCCCTGCAGCAACGCTGGCTCTGAGCACCTGCGAGTGATTATACATACACTCCTTTTTCCTGCTGAGCAAAGCCTGGAATGATGAGCCTCAACAAGGGATGTGTAGGAAGTGGATTATGCAGGAAATGGGGTACTGTCTGTGACAAAAGGAAGGTTTACCCACCCTTGAACCTGTTATTTGCCTAGAAGGCAAAAAGAGACCAAGTACAAGAGCCTCAGATATTCCCCTTCATTGCCCTCACATGCACCAAGTCAGAGACAAACGAGCACAACCCTGCTGGTACCTCAGCCAGAGGCAGGAGCACCAGCGCTCCAGGTGCCCTTTCCTCCCTGCCACGCACGTACTGGAGGTTGGAAAGTTGTTCTTGGCAGAAATTCAGTGGGCATCTCTGCCTGCAAAGGTCTTCATTGCAGAAGAGGTGAGAGAGCTCCTGGGAGCCTTAAAGTCATTCAAGATTCTGGTAAACAGCTAACTTTGCAACACGAGATTTGGCAGCACCTCAGAGAACTTAAAGCAACTCTATTTCTAAATATTTGCTCCACCAAACTCAATGAAGCTGCTACAGTGTTTGCATCCACTGAGAATGGGGCCAAGGTGGATCCAACCTGGGCTGACACAACCCCACACATGTATCCCAATCTGGCTGTGATTTTTGCCGCTTCAGTCCCAGGCAGCAATGGAAGAATTCCTGTCAGGGCATTTTATTGACACAGATGTCTTACATATTTTTATCTCCACCACAGGAGACAGCACTGGGTTAGGCTCTGCAACTGCACACCAACTACAGCTGGCCAACAGAGCAGAGAAAACTGTTAGAAAAAGCCAATCTTGCAAGTCCTTCAGTCAGCACATGGTGCTTAGGGGGTCTGTGTAAACCTCCAAAACCCAGTCCTTTTTCATGGAGCCTTTGTCTGAGGATCTTGGAAAGGCAGCACAAAAGAGAGAGACAGTCTGGTGCTGTTACAGGAAAGAAACCTCGAGACCAAATGATTTCCAAGAAAGCAAAATCTAGAAGACAACCTTGGGTAGATAAATAAATATGTAAAATACTGCCCTGGTAGCTGAGCTTGAGAATCTCAGAAAACCACCGTTTCCTCAGTCTCCTTGTGCTCCCCCTTCCCCTTGCACTGCCACTTGACGCCTCTGGCCACAGGTTGTCCTGGCTTGGTTAGGGGAGCCAGCAGAGCAGTATTGGCACTTTTGGGGAGTGGAGAGCAGGAGGGTTAGTTTTGCAACAGTTCCACTCCCTGCTGTAGCTCAGGAGGAAGGAAGCAATACAAAGATGCTGTTGGGGGAAGAGATGCAGTTAGCTGCGAGGGGCAGAGCCATGGCAGCAAGCCTCACCTTTAGAAAGAGGAGAGAAAATGTTTCTCTCTTCTGTGTCACTTGCACTTTAACATCACTGGTTCCTGGGTTTTACTGCTCAGGATTGCTCTTTATTCTCCTTAGCAGTCATATCACAAACTCTGACAAGATTTTAACAGGGCTTGGCTGCACAGGACGCTCTTCAGACCTGCAGTTGAGACTGTCTCCTGGCCTCCTGCTGTGCAAGCTAAGCAACTTTGGCTGGATGCTGTCCTAGCCCATCGCCCTTTCCTCTGACATCAATTTTCTTCATAGGAGCAGACTGTGTTATAAATTCAAGCACCAGAAGCAGAGAAGGGTTTAGCTATACAAAGCATGGTAGATTGGATGAGGATCTTAATGTTTTCCAGCCTACGTGTCAGATAGTAAGGGACTGTTCATGTGTTCAGTATCTGAAGAGTGGATGGACATACCCCTCCAACCCTTCTCAAGGCTCTTAAGCTGTGTGAATGAAACACACTAGTGCAGAATTCACGTAAATGCCACAAAAAAAATCAAAAGCTGAGCTGAATCCTAGCCAAGCAAGCCAAGTCTGTGCGGATTTGTTTTGGAGAGGGCATGGAAAAGAAAATATAGATGGGAGACTTTTCAGAAAAGGTTCTCCCAGAAAGTTTATCACAATTTCAGTTTTTGGTGGAGAACTAACAGCTACAAAAAGGACCTCTGTCACACAATCTCAGCATTTGTTTTCAAAGCAAAATACGCAAATATTTCCCCCCCCCATCAGCATAAATTAATAGCATATATGTCTTTTAAGAAGAGGGTGTGTTTGAGCAGAACAGCATTTTTTTTCATTCATAATAAAGCAGTGGAACACTTTCAAACCTCATGAAAGAGTCTGTTCTGGGTGGGCTCAAGTATTGGACAAAGATTAAGATACATCTTTGTTACAGCCAAGCCAGCACTTGAGGATTTGAGTTCTGTGTGGTTTAGTGCCATAATCCACCTCCATCTCTACCCTCTGCGTTACGGTTTCCTCCCTTCCAGCTGCACGCTATCCCATCCTCTGCACAGCAGCCGGCAGTCCCTTAGTGCCCTTGTCATGGTTTCAGCTGGGATGGAGTTGGCTTTCTTGCTAATATCTGGTGTGGTGCTGTGTTTTGGATTTGAGATGAGAACGGTGTTGATAATGCACTAATGATTTTAGTTGTTGCTAGGTAGTCAAGGCCTTTTCTGCTCCTCATACCGCCCCACCAGCAAGCAAACTGTGAGAGCACAAAAAGTTAGGAGGAGACACCGCCAGGACAGCAGACCCCAACTGACCAAAGGGCTATTCCATACCATATGACGTCATGTTCAGTATACAAAGCTAGGGGAAGAAGAAGGAAGGGGGGAACTTTCGGAGTGATGGCATTTGTCTTTCCAAGTAACCATTATGCATGATGGAGCCCTGCTTTCCTGGAGACGGCTGAACACCTGCCTGATGATGGAAAGTGGTGAATTAATTCCTTGCTTTGTTTTGCTTGCATGCACAGATTTTGCTTTACCTATTAAGCTGTCTTCATCTCAACCCATGAGTTTTCTTACTTTTACTCTTCTGATTGTCTCCCCCATCTCACCAGAGGGGAGCGAGCAAGCTGCTGCGTGGTCGTAGTTGCTGGTTGGGGTTAAACCATGGCAGCCCTCCAGCTCACTGGGCTTTTACCTGCATGCCTGTACCCAAAGAGGGACAGCTGCTGACACTGCTGCAAAGTGAGGGTACATGGGCACTTTTTCTGCCCCAAGCCTCTTGCCCAAGAAAGCGCTGATGCCAGCAGATTCATGGGGCGCTCCATGTTGGTACCCTGACGGGGCGACTTGCACTGGCTACATGAGAGCCCCAGCATTGCCAGCTGTGAGGTGGATCAGAGCTTGAGCTTGTTACAATGCACAAGCTGCTGGCTGCAGCACTTCTGTTGATAAAAGAGCATTCATCCTGTACCCACAAGTGTGCCAGAATTTACATTTCAGCAAACAAGTCAGCCCCCACAGCTCAACAAAGCTCGGCCACCTGGAAGAGCTAGCAGGGCTGGGTTGGCCATGGACTATCTTCCACCCACCTTTTCTCTTTCCCCTTAATAGAGACACTTCCTTGACCAAGGATCTGCCCAAACTTGTATATTTGTACAAGTCTGTGGCATTCCCCGCTTTGCTGGATGGCATTGGTACAGGTATGTGTGTACACCTTCTACATTCAGGTGCACAGATTAACCACCTCTTTACTGCTTTAGACACTGTACACAAGATATTTGATGCAGACTCCATCAATACCTTTTGCATCACAACAAAACTTCATGGCTTTCACCACCGGGGAACACTAGGACTCTCAAGAAGAAGACTCTCAGTACAGTTCCTGATCTGAAGACCAGTGAAGCCAACAGCCAGCCATCCCCCTCTGCGGGGCCTTGAGAAAGGATAAGACTTTGAAGCTTACCGGGAAGGTTATAAAACTCAGTGGGGAAGACGACAAACAGCCAGAGAATTTCCTGTCTGTAGAAAGGGCACTTGCTTGGTCATCTCTGCCAGTTCCCACAGCAGCAGCATCACAGAGCAGGGGAAAAGAGCAGTCTCTCTGGTAATTAGCTCTCAGGCCATTCACATGTCCAAGCCAAAACTTTGAATTTCATTTCATACGTTGATAAAGCACACCAAAACCTCAGCAACTGACATCATGCAAAAATCCAAATAAGCAGACTGAAGCCACAGGTGCTGCTGAAGAAAAACAGTGCTCATCTTTAAGATCATATTAACTTTTGGGGTTAGGGCAGGAGGGAAAGGAAACAATTAGGCAACACTGAAAGTGACTGATGCTTTAAAATATTATTTTTAACGTATGTCAGGTTTTTCAGAGAAACAATACTTTTCTTAGCAAACTGCTTCTCGGTGAGCTTTTACAACAGGAGCAGAAGGAGAGCCATAGGACCATATCCCACCACCCTCTGGGATTGTGCAGAATGAGAAGCATTGTTGCTGAAGGCCTGGGGTAACGGAAGGCTTCACAATCTTTTCCTCTCATCTTAACTCACAGCATCAGAGAGCTCCTCACCCACTGCCGCTAATCCTGCACACTGCAAGAGCTCCGAGTCCAGCTGAGTGCTGGTAACTCCTGGATCCCTCCCCAGAAATCTCTTCCTCTACAAAAACAAGTTCTTCAGATTAAAGAGAAATATTTAGAGAAGCAGCAGGACCCAAGAGATAAAAAGCTGGCCTGGCTAACAGAAGACTAGTGGTCCTATTCACAGAGGCATTTCAGCTACCAGTGCAAAATAACTAGTTTTTCTGAGCAGTCAGTCACATTGGCAAGAACAAAGGCTAGCACAGAAAGTCAAAACTTCCTTGCTGAGCTTGGGTAACTTCAATTTACATGAATTTATAATTTTTACTTAATTTATGTATGGGTACATAAGTTTTAAAAGCAGATAGAGGGTATTCAAAGGGGCCAAACCACTCTGTTTAAGATATTCTTGTTTTCTTTTTGCATATCACAGCCAATTATTTCATTGTCATGAAACTGTAAAGAAAAAGAAACAACCAAGAGTCAGTATATGAAGTTTTTTAAGATGATATAAAAATACCAAAGCAGCAGTATAAAAGCATTTCTAAAGTTCTGTTGAATTCAAATCAAATCAACCTCAGCAGTTGACATCGCTCAGCCATGTCAGGATGCAAAGAGAATGTCATTCTCTGTACACATTTCCCTTACAGGGCTTGACCTCCAACAGCAAGATTTTCAGACGTATGAATGCAGCTTCCACCTGCCCTTCCATCCAGCCCTTACCTTCAGGATTGTTTCCTGCTGTTCTTCAAGCAAACCAACTGCAACTACTGAACAGACATGCTCGTTCAGGCTGTATTCAGTACACACTAGCTCACACTTAAAAGAAAGTTGGTGTTAATGGAATTAAGTTGGCAGATGAATACTGCGGCCCCAAAAAGACCCACCAGAGCTGTCAGCAGGTGAGGGATCTGCTAAAGAGGCAAGGAGTAATATTGAGACTAATAAAGAAATTAATTTTTGCAACATTTTCAAAGCATAGAAAAAAATGCCTGGAGCAATCACCTGTGACAGAATGGAAGAGACATAATCACAGGACCTTCACTGTGAAATGGCACCTTAGCCCAGATAAATTGATTTTCTTGTATACGTATGAGATATATTAAATAGCCATTCCAAGGCCTTAATGGAAAAAATTGTGTCCTTGTTTACTGAATCACTGAAGGAATTTAAGCACCCTGACATTTTGCAATTAAAAAATAATAATAATTTGGAGGGAGGAAATTAAGCTAGCTGAAGGCATGGTTGAATTTGTCAGCAACTTCAGCATAGCAGAAAGAAACAAAATACATTCTGGCAAGGGAAACAAACAAACCTCTTAAAGGAAGTTGTTTCTCAAGTTGTATATTCATGTGTTACGAATACAGTATCATTACAGCAGGGAGCCGAAAGCAGAATTTCATTAATTTCATTAGTTTATGAAGCAGTTGGTGCCTCCAGAACCACTCATTTCTCTTTGTGCCATTATCCTTTGTTGCTCAATTACTACTCTTCTTAATTACCTGCTAATAGAGTGCTTAAAAAAACCCAAAACAAACAAACCTCATAGTGTAAGCATAAAGGGAAGAAATTTCAGAAGATGTTAGCTCCCTCTCTGCCTCCTGCTGCAGAAATATTATGTTAAAGAAACCCAGAGCTGGGACTGGTGGGAAGCCTCCAGTCCTGAGTAGTTTTGTGGTGGGCCCCAGTGGAGACATCAGTCTTACATCTCAGGTCAGATGAGGGTGGCATCCCCCCCATCCCCAGGCCAACGTTAGCCTCTCCAATGCATGGCCAAGCTGGACAGGATCACCAGATCACCTGGCAGGCTGGCTGCTAAAAATACCCAACGGCCTCAAAAATCCCCTCTGGTGAAGGTCTTCCACAAAGCCAAAGAGTTTTACCACCCCACGAGGGCCCAGCAGCCACCTCTGCCCTGCCCCACCTCTGTCCCAACGTGGGTCCCACTGCAGACCTCCCCCCACCGCCGCTTCCTCTCCCGCTCTCCTCATGCAGGGAGGCAGAGAAACAGGGGAAGCTTGAGCATGGAACAATTGTTTATATCTTTGTGCAGGGGAAATCTGGGATTATTTATGGAAATTCAGATGTTGCTAAATAACAGATGCTCTTCTGAGAAGGAAAACTTCTTTTGTTTTGGAGGAGAGGGCGGTAAGGGGATTTTTTTTTAATGTGGTTTAGAAAAGAGCGCTGAATGTTTGCTTCAGAATATAGAGGAACTACATTGAAGTAAAACAAATGTTTCTTGGTGCATGCATTTCATGCAATACCCAACATCACTGGACTTTGTGGGAACCCCAGCAAAACATGAGAAAAACAAGATCTCCCTCTTAATTGCCAAAAAATAAACAAAAATTAACTAGGACTGTATTACCAGTTTGGTCTGTGCCCTGTAGAGAAAACTTGCTCCCTCTCATGCTATTGCTCTGCTAAGCCTGGCAGAAGAAAGGGACACGCATATAATAAGCAAAGAATTACAACTACACTGAAATCAAAAACTTCGCATTTAGAACTTAAACAATAAAAGTGCAGAGTTCAGCAGGAGATGGAAACCCCGGCTAATTCCTCCAGCTCAGGCATACCAACTTGTCCTCTGCAGGATCAGCACAGCCCTTCTCCATGTTTGCTGTATAAATACATATACCACAGCTCTTACTTTGTCTTCTTGTTCATGGTGGTTGTTTCAGACAAATGCCTTCCTGTTGGATACCATATTCCACCCTGGTACAGTTAAAAAGACTTCATATTTTACTGATTTTACTGTAAATGTCCTGAGTTTTTTTATGATATTCCTAAAATCTTGTCCCCACAAAATTTTCCTTGAAGTATGTGCAATTTTCTCATTTTTAACTTCAATTTTTAACTTATGATATTGCTTTATCTTATAAATACAATATATTTGACCAAGTCATCTCCTGCTGGAAAGAGTTCACTCAGTTTTTCCCAGGATTTAACAATGCAGCACATGAGTTACCACTGTGATAAACAACATGCCCAGAGTAATCATTCTAATGCAATGAAGTTGACCTGGGACAAGTTTTAAAGAACATATTAGATACTCAAATCACAAGACTAACTTTTATCAAAACAGTTTCTTTTCTGTACTATTTTAAAAATAAATTTCACAGCGTGGCCACAAAAATTTATATCAGTAAGAACACACTTAAAACAAATAATGAAGAATACGAAGAATAAAGAAATGCCTTAATTGCTCTAGAAAGCGTCTGTCTAATAATAGCAAAGTGAAAAGAAGTCCTCCTCATTTCGGATGTAACAAGTTTACCAGAGATGATGGCATATCACAGAAGGGTGATGGAGAGAAGGTCAGAGCGGATGTAGCCATGGCTTATGAACTGAGCACTGCGGTAAATATTTCATTAATTCTGTACATTTGGAAAACGAAGAGGGCACGCACCCTGCCGTGCACAGACCACTGTGAGCACTCTCAGCTCAGCAGCATAGCAACAAGAGGTTGGATGGAGAGGCTGAGGCCCTCTTCCCATCACCTTCCTGCCGTCTCCTCCCGGCAGCTGCAGAAACACTTTGTGACAACACCCCACCATCCTCTGGTGGAGGATGCAGATGGCAGTGCTGGTTGAAGGAACTAGGGTAAATCCAGACAGCATGTGTTAAATGTCCCATAGTCCAAGGAAAATCTGGTGGCCACACACGTCTTTATCATGGAGGATGAAGTTTCAGATCACAGGTGATCAAAGAGTCATTATTTCAGGGTCATCTCTACCCTTTTGAAAATAAAGGGTAGAGATTTCACTAAACAGTAGAGATATTACTAAGTCGCATATGCAAGACTTTTAAAACCTTTAATACACAGGCAAGTAATAAACTAAGGCATTCATGCTAGCAACTGGACACACTCTACACCAGCGTCTACCGTGAAGTACCCAGAAAGAAATAAAGAATTATTTTTGTATGTTTTTCAAGCTCTCCTTTCATGGAAGTTTACTTTGGTTTACTTTTATTATGATTTGAAATCCTACCTATTGCATCACCTCTCAACAAATGCAGAAGCACACTGTAAAGCAAGAATTCAGTTTTTCCTAGCTCTTCCAGAAGGGATAGTATGAGCATACGTCATACCCAAAGGCCAGGAGCCACACTGAAACATCTCTTCATCGTATTTATGAGGTAGTCTGGATCCTATCAGCCTGAAACAACCAACCAGTTTTAGAGATTCAGTAGGTAGATTTTATAAACAGAACATATCAGGTAACCTTTGAAAGAATCCAAAGATTTTCCCTCCACAGAACAAATGTTTGAGCAAAGCTAAGGATGTTTAAAAGGATGATGCAGTGTGGATCAACACATGGGTCTGCTTTGAAGAAACTGTAGCTAATTTCCTCCAACACTTCCAAGACATTCTTGAGGATACATGCAGTGGCATCTTTTCTAAACATCTTTTTTGTTTTCAAAATATCTTCATTGCCAAAATCAGCACTTTTTAGTAGAGCACGCATTGCTTTAGTGGGTGTTGGTGATTTGGAAGTAGTCAACTAATGACACCATCAGCCTAGATCTTGCGAGGCTCCAGTCTAAAAATTCAAGTCTGCTCTGTCGCAGATTTCTAGGCTGACAAAATCAGATTTAGGACATGTCTACACCGTGAAATGTATCCCCAAATCAGCACAGGCCCAAAGCAGGTCATCTGTACAGCGGGATGCATTCAAGGCTGCCCTATAGTGCCTCCAGACTAAGCCTATTCACCTGCAGCTCCTCTGCCTGCGCCCTGAGCCACTGGCACACACCATCCCTGGGTGAAAAGAACAAACTGAGCCATAATGAGGCGTTTCTCACTCTCACCCCGCACCAGCATCTCTACTGATTGTCGCCTTCTTTCCACACTGCTCTTCCCGCATGGCTGCAGCAGCCACCTCCAGAAGGCTGAGACATACAACCCTCATTCGTTATATCCTTCCCCTTGCCACAGGTCAGGCTGGGTTTAACAGCTTCTGTAGGTATGCCATGACGTCTACTTCCAGTCTGTAAATTCACAGTAATGCTTACTTCTCTTCACAGATATTATGAGAGCAGATACACTAATGGATGCAAAGCACCAGACCTTATGATCTCCATAGGGGGCTGTGTAAGGAACCAAGGAGATCTGGGACCCCAGGTGCAGTATGAAACTGTACTACATGGAGATTACATCTTTTTTCTTGTGGTGCTTTTTTCCTGTGGTGCTTTTTTCCTGCGAACTTTTTTCTCCAGCATTGTTAATCCAGAGGTTTTCACTAACTACACCTTTAGGAAGGAAAAAAAGGCAACGAAGCAAAAAGAAGTTCGCACTGAGATGGCTGAGCATACAAAAAAAGGTTTGTAAGTGAAATTCTTGTAGAGAAAAAAGGAATTATCTCATTGAAAACCAGGGGGGATGAAGAGCAGGGAAGCCTTTCACCAAGGCTCTCTGTAGCTCCAGTTTGTAAAAACACCTTGGTCTCTACTGGCTCAGCAAAACTATCCCCAGGCAGGTGGAAGCTACAGCCCACAGCAGAGCAGCAGTGAGCTGGCATGGCAGGACAGGGCTGCAGGAGAGCAGCAGCCGGCACAGGCACAGCCGTGCTCCCATCCCTCCCATTGTTCCAAGGGTACAAACCAGATGACAGTAGGAACCAAACCATGTCAGACGCCAGCTTCCCTACAAAGCTGCTCCACCAGGGAAGGAGCTCCAGGACTTGACGGTGGGATCTGCATGGGACCACACAGTGAAAGTACACATTCAAAGGAATGAAAAAAAAAGAAGAAAAACCCACACGATCAATGCCTTTTTCAGACCAAAAAAACCCCAGCCAATAGGACTGCTATACAGATCTCCCAACACGACACACTAGCATCCTCCATCTGAGCCAGTCATGCTTTTTCTCTCTCTTCTCCTTTTTTTTTAATAAATCATGATGATCATCACACACCCCATTTAATCATGTACCACAATCATCGTGTCATCGCCACTCATTCTGGCAGTGTGGGACATAACCCATGACAAGAGGTTGAATTACTCAGATTTTGTTGCAGACTACAGAAGAAACACAATAGGGGAGAATTCTGCCCAACATCACCATCTGTAAAAGTTACATGGCTGCTTTTAAAACAAAATATGAATTCAAGAGATTTCTCAGCTATATGTTTCTCAATGTTTCTGCAGAGTGGGTGTCATGTAAAGGTAGAGGACTCCACGTGGTAAAGGTGATGGGTTTACAAGGTAGACAGTTAGGGAAATAGTATGTGGCTACATCTGTCAAAATAAAAAACAATAGCAGCGACTTCCCTGTTCATCCTAAAAAGTCTGAAGCATTAATGCCTCTAAATTTAAACTTTGTCAAAATCCAAAATACACCAGGTTGTTAGCAAGTATTAGGTAAATACTGACACACACCAAGCTAATCAAACTGCATTGAGATGGTCAAAGAGTGATTTTCAGGAACAGTTCACATTAAAGTGGGATAATAAAGTACAGCTCACGGGACATACACTTGCCGTGCCTCTTAAATTATGCATCTAAGGTTCATCCTGGTGCACTAGCTTGAGTTGAAACCTTCAGGATGGTGGGGGTTCTTGAAATATATGTTGGTTGTAGGCAAATAAATAGCAGCAGCTCTTGCCACAGGAATATTGGCTTCTGCTAATATGGAGTGTCCTGGTCCCAGCAAATATTTGCTGATTGTAGTAAACATGGCTTGATTACCGAAAAAAAATCATCTGAAATTAAAATACAATAGGTATATTAAGAAATCTCTTTTAGTAGCAACAAATTAGGAATATCAAATCCTGCCAGCTCTTACATATGCGCTTCATTGTAAACTCATCAGTAATCCCAAATTAAGCACATGCAGAAGTGTTGAAAGGATTGGGACCATCAGAGAGTCATCCTCCAAGTACTGACAAGCTAAGTAATGTGCTAGCTTCAGCTAGACTACTCAGAGTTGTAAGACGGACCGCAGGCATGAGGCAACTGCAGCATCAGACCCCAGTTCAGGACTGGATACTGACACCCGTACAGCTAAGATGTAAGATTACCAAGTAGTGTCCTTGGCACTTACTCAGCAAGCATATAAGAGCATGCATAACTTCAAGATTTCAAATAGTCTTGATTCCATCAAAGCAACCGCAGACTTAATTTTTACACCAGACAAGGTTTTAGTGAACAAGTACTGCATGTAGACTATACACAGAGGAAAGTACTTCTCAAATTGGGAGTGGCAGGACCTAGCTTCAAAGTAAGTGTTTTCCATGTAAATACAAAGCATTATTACAAATCACCTTTTTTAATACAGGTCATTTTAATAAGCAACAAGCAAAAAGATATTGAGTTTAATAGCATGGTAGCACCTTAAATACAGAACAATGAATAGTTCCCATCCCCGCAAGCTTATGATCTAGAAAAAAGCAGAGGCAAGTAAAAACCAAGAATACCTTACAGTGGGAAGAGGAGACAGTTAAAGTAATTGAATTAAGAATTAGATATTATATTTAGATTAAGACATATAATGAAAACCTAATTGGATTAGTGGGAAAAATACTTGGATTTAAGCTGACAGGCTTTTTGCTATAAACCTGTCAAATATACCGGCCTGGAAATGGGAATCTCTTAATTGCTCTGAGCTTAAAAATAAGTATTAAAAAATTAAAAGGAGACATTTGAAGATGTTTTTACTTTTAAATTGAGCATGAGGCAATAACAGACTACTTTCATATTCTAGAAGGATTTCATTTATTGGTTCCCTTCCCTTAAGTCCACTTAAATATTCAAGTATTTGCATGAAGGGTAATGTTTTTATTCAGTACACTGCTATGGGGCTGGTGACATGTGTATCTGCTTAGGCCATGATGACATTTTGTATTGTTACAGGATGAGAAAAACTAAACAAGCCCCCCTTAGATCTTTGTCCCTTACTGTGAAAGAAAAATCCCGTAAGAGCCATCAAAGCACAATGTGGACTTAAAATAGCAAATTAGTAATCAAAATTATCTAACACATTCATCTTCAAAATGATCGCTGAATGCACGCCCTGCCTCTCCCTGCAGAGGCAGAGGATCAGGGGGCTGATGGTGATGGAGGGCTTAAGAACGTCAATTGGGTGCAAATTTGTGGAGGAAGCAAGAAAAAGCAGAATACTCTGTCACAGAGACCAGCTCTTCTTTCTCTGCGGAAGTGCTTCTGTGAGACACTTTCTGAGGAAACCCCACCTATAGAATTAAGATCACGAAAAGAAACGTTTGTGGCATTGCATAACAAAAGGCAGGTTCGCTAGTTGATAGGAACATAGCATTGCTTAAATGAGTCTTGGTCCCATGGGAAACACCATTTTACTTGGCTGGCATGTTTTGTAATGCAGTCTCCGAACAGGATGAGACTTTCAAGAACATTTGTGACTTAGCTGTTCCAACTGTGACGTGGGAAAATACATAAAAGTCTTGGTTCCTTACATACTGACAGTCTAGTTCCAATCAGGGAGAGGGGAATTTCAAACATCTTCACAATTGTGTCAGGAAATAAGAACAGGCAGATGTCCAAGGATCACAACAGCAAACTTTAAACAATCCTGGTCCACTTTCTACTTGACTGATAGCAAGTTTTCCTCTCTTTTTAACCAGTGCTGCCTCTGTACCACTTTTGTACAAAAATGACATCTGTGCACCCCACTGAAGAACAAAACGAGCAGTGAAATGTATTTCCAACCACAGGATAAGAGTGTGAGCTCTTGATCCAGGTTTATAACAAGACAATCAAAATGCGGAATAAGTGGAGTGGGAGTGCAGAGGCATTTTGAAAGCACGGTGAGACAGACAGATTTTTACTTTCCAATTACCTAGACCCTTCTAGATGATGTCACTTAGGATGTAAGAGCTAGGCTTAACCTGGGGGGCAGGTGTGCTCCCCGAACCCTGCTGCCTGACACGTTAGACCAAGGCAGACTACAGGAAAACATCGCGGGTCGCATAGTGCCCTCCAGAGAACCGGCTGCCAGAGGAGAGTGGGCCTCACAGGGCAAAGCGGCAGCGTACAAGACAACAGTGTAATGTGCTCAAAGCCACTGAGTCCCTGATAGAGGTCTGCTTCAAGCACCATTCAGCCTTGCTTAGGATCGTACGTTCAAGTTAAGGGAAGAGCTGCAAACTGACAGATTTGCTCCTCTTGCAAGGCATAACGGGCAAAGTATGCTTGAGGTGTAAGGAAATGCAGAAAATGGAGGTTGATGCTTTGGCAGAGCTGAGACGGGGTTTTAGTTCTTTTTTGGGACCGTGGGAGAGCTAAACACATGGCAGTGACAGGCAGAGCACTGCTAAGTCACAAGGAGCCTTGAGCTAATGGCCCAGAGCACGTGCTTACTGTGTGGAGGTCATCCAGCAATTCTCACGGGCAAGAAGGTGAGCATGAGAGACAGGGGTGCAATAGCAGATTTCAAAAGAATAAGGTGAAAGCAACTTGTTTTTTTTCCCTAAAACCGGTGCTGGAGTAACAAGCAACCTACCCATTTTGTAGACAGATAAGCACCCTTCACACAGATCTCTCAGACTCTGTCTTCTCTACGTCTCCCGGCCCATCATACATCTAAAACTCAAGCCAGCTTTAGGCTTCTGTTCACATCACAACTCAAAACGAAGATGTGCCTTCTCTGAAAAAATAATAATCCCTGCAGCAGGGAGCCACCCACCCCATCACCCATCATGGTTTCCCTAAGGCTCCAAAGCTACTTTCCATCTTACTAAAACCTAGTGGTGTGCACAAGCTCACCCCACCCTTTAGCCCAAGGACTCCCTCTCTAATCACAAACATCTGGTTATAAAGCATTTTGGCTGCTACTTTGTACTAAAGTTAACAGGTTTGGTGAAGTACTATTAAAAACACCCGTACCAGTTTGCACGCATTTCTCTCTAAAGCCATTAACTTGAGGCTTTGGTTTTGCTCATAACTTAGCTGTTTGTTTTATACACTTTCGTCTAGAAACCACTCTTCCCACTCTCCCCCAACCCTAAGTCTCCACTCTGCTCCTACCTGCTTCCCTAAACCCCAGCTCAGAACATCACTAATTCTTTCCTACTAGTACCCACTTTTTAGGACCTTGTGAGGAAACTAGCCCACCCCACAACCACTTCCAGCCTGTACGTAACTCAGCTAATTGATAGTCAGTTTAAGACCTCTCCAGCCCTTGGAGACAGAGAACAGAGAACATCCCCACCCAAGCCTGTGCCAAGTCCTTGCCAAGCGTACCGTAAGACAATGTGTTACAGTAAATGCGCGTCAGACTTTTCTCCCACTGTGGAGCCCACCAGCCCAAGTCACCAGTGTTTCTCTGGAGTCCCACCTGATGGCTTTAGGTAGTTCATGGTATGTCCTTCCAGATGCACCTGCGCCATGTGTGGACTGTTTCAGCCATGTGGAAATAAAGCTGCTGACTGTATTAGAAAAGGGGTTATGAGCTTTTTTACCAGGGAAAAAAGAGGCTTAGGAAGTCTTAGTATATATATCACTATAAAGGGAGGGTGAAAGGGGATCAAAGGATTTACTGAATGAATGTGTCATGAGATGTTAAGAAGAGAGCACAACAGGAACCAAATACCTCACAGGGGTGCTGGCAGTGCCTGCAATGCCCCTTGGCACAGGAATAACCCAGAAAGTGTGAAACAAATCTATAAGGGGCTAGAAGAAAAATATCATATACCAGTGCACGAGTGGAGAACGGGAAGATGGAAAGGATTGTTCTCCTACCAGCCAGCTTTGTGAAATTGTTCTACCAAGATCTGGCAACCCGCTGTTGGGTCTGGCTGATTGCTACAGCCAAAGTTCCTCCAGAGTTTATAGTGAGGCTGCTGTAAACAAATACTTTTCCACTAAAACCCACACAAACAAGCCATCTGCTAACACACTCTTCCTTCCAACAATTGTACACTGTCAAATGGCATGTGAGCTCTGAAAGTTACTCATTTTCAGAAGCGAGCAGCGTTGCTTTGCCTGTCCCCTTTCAACTTCATTTTGTGAACTGGAACCGGTTCCGCCTACCCCAGGGCAAGTCAGAGCTGACTCAAGCCCAGAGACTTTTGTTTGCACACAGGACAATGGCAATTCTCACAACAGGGAGAAATTTTCTGCAGAAACTGGAAAACTTACACAGCAAGAGCAGTGCCTTTTAAGATACTAAAAGCTGATCTTTCTGTCCTGTAAGAATAGTACTAGCTGTTCTACGATATTTATCGATTCTGTTTGTTAATAAAGGTAGATTTGGAGCCACATCCTCATCAGACAGAAGCAGTATAAGCAATTATGCCTGGTGACTCTTAAAATAAAGAAAATGGATATAGCAGTGTTTCTCTAAACACAAATCTAATTGGGACAGAACAAAAATGTATCAGAGAGAGAAACTTCTTCTGGTTATCAAGGTCAAAGCTAGAGTCTGGTGGTTTTTTCTTCTGCAATATCCCCTTATGTTGTCATTTGCGGCAGGACACCATATCTGGAGAAGGAACAAAATATTTTCCTGATTGTTAATATTAAATGTTGAGCTAGTCAGAAGTCCCTGAATAAAAGTAAAATATTAGAGGATTCTTCTGTCAACTCTATTGTTTAGCACATCCATCAGCAATCGAAGTATTGCTAGTCCACAAACCCTGCTTGCAGTCTCGGGGGCACGAAGAGTGGTATTCACTGGGGCTTCCTTCAGCTGCCCAAAAAGCCGAAAACAATGCCCTCATCTGTAACCAAATCGCAAATACTCTATGTCATGTGCAGATCAGTCAGAAGATGACACACAATTCTTATGTGTTCTTCAACATCGAAATGTATTTTGCGCTTGGCTCATATCATGTTTTTCAAGATTATACTCTTTCTCTGAACTCCAACAACTTTTACGTTAGAATTGATGCATATTTAACTAAACCAGCTGTGTCCATAAAATACCTACTTAACTCCAGCAATAGATATTTCAGTGCAGTTACAGAGGGCTATGTTAAAAGCTAGTAATGATTTATAAGACAGCAGAACAACAACAACTGGCAAAACAGTCACAAAAGGGACCTCAGGAGACAATCGGGTTCACCTTCTGTCCCTGAGACCCTCTTGGTGTCATTCCTGACTGACATTTGTCTCACCTAGTCTTGCTTCAGACTTTATTCTAGTGCCCCCCCAGGCAATTAATTCTAGTACTTCACTGTCTGTTCTGTTAGAAAGTTTGTCTAATATCTAGCCTGCACTTCTGTTGCTGCAGTTTTAAACCCTTTCTAGCTTGCCCCTATTCACCAGAGAACTGGAGAAAAAGTCACTCCTTTCTCTTTTGCACTAGTCACTTAAACCCTTCAAAACTGTAATCCTATCTCCTCTCAGTCTCCATTTCTTTAAGCTAAGTAACCCCAGTGTTTGAACATTTTTTGTAGTTCCTATATTATAGTAATTTTTTTTTAATTCAGTCATTTTTTTCCTTTTTTTCTGAACCCCTGTCATTTTTGTTTAGGTGAAATGCCCAAAACCAGACACAGTACTCCAGCTGAATCCTAACCATTTTGGAACAGAGCAGGAGCATTTTTCACACATCTGGCAGGCAAAAATCAGTTTACAAACCAAAGTACGAAGTCCACCTCTTTTGAAAAAACATGGCAATCATGACTTTCTATTCAAATTGTGACACAAAACAACCCTTAGATACTCTTCTGCAAGAACTGCTATCTAACCAGTTGTTCTTATCCTGTTTGTGTAGCTACTCCAGATTTATAACAGCAACTACTACTGTACTACTGAATTCAAAGCTAATGAATTCAATCCCATTCCCTCAGGCCATTTCTCTGAGCCCATTCTCCCAGCATCCCCTTGGTTAGCCCAATCACTCCTTTACATTCCGACCTCCAATCACAGAAACAGTTCTACAGGCTTATTCATTCAAAAGTAATGGCAGAGATCTCCCAGCCACAAATCACAGTTATTATGGAGTTTTTGACTACAATAAGGAAAAATTTAAGCCAAACACAGATGAAGAAAAGTTAATGAGAAGGAAGATAAGAAACTTATGGGTAACTGGCCTTTTTCACAGACTCACACTCCTGCCAAATGTCTGATAACATGGAACATGACATGCTAGGTAAGGAAACAAGATATTAAATCCTCAAGAGTAAGTGCCATAGGCACAGGCAACAGGGGTGGAAAATCTACTCCTCTCCAGGAAGAATAAGAAGACAAAAATCCCATCTCTGGATTACAATGAAGAAGAAGGGGTTTTTCTAAATGTGTTGCATATTCTAACCACGAAGAAATAAAAATCAGACAATTTTAACCCTGTAATCTGTTGTCAATATGACCACTAAAGCATGGAGGAATAACCTGGCAGCTGGTAAAGACAAAGACACGTATAATTTTGCTTATTCATGAGACAACTGTTCTACCACATAGCTGCGCATGGAGGAACAGCAGAATTAAATTATCCAGATGAATGTTCCGGACAACGTCAAACAAAGACAGAGGAACCTAAGACCTGAAAGCCGTAAGAGGATCTTTTTTTTATCATAGCTCAGCTACCATCTGGAAAACCTTGTGGCATTTTCGGTCATGTCAGAAAACCTTGAGACAATCACTGGGCAAAAGCCTGCAATCCCATGACTCTGAATAGGGCCTTTCTCAAACATAGTCACTTGACAGGAGATATCTGTGGAGTATAGGGAATGCCCAAAGCTAAAAGCAAAAGTCAGGCCCCATCAGCAGTTTTAAACTAGTTGTTTCAGGGGCAGAAAGACTAGCGATACAGGATCTCATCTTTTGAGTTCTCATTGTCCAATACAGATGTAAGATCCACTTGAAACTCTTCTTGTCACTGGGGATTTGAAGACATCTTTACCTATGGTACCAGTGCTTATACTCTGGCCTCTCCCTAAGTGTCAGTGCTAACATTTCTCTCTCCTCCTTGTGTCCAAACTTCCAGAGACATAAGAGGTTTCTGATTATTACTGACTTTTCAAATTTGGTTGAAACTGGCCAATGGGTTCAAAAGAGGGTGGGAACACAAGAGGACATACAGATCTCCAGACTATGCAGATAACATTTACTTGGGTTTGATGAGTGCTTTCTGAGATACAGCAACCTCAACTGCATTAATATCAGCAAGAATTTTGCTGAAGGATGTCATCTCCCAGGCTCAACAGTCAGTGTCCTCCTACTCAGTCTTTATTCTCTGTATTATATGAGGTTTGCAGAGATTTATATAGTTGTTAGGCTTTAATTTAATAAGTATATGTGTGCATATTGATTATTATAGGAATATTTGATGATGTGAGCCTCTCTAAGTCCCCTCCTAAGACCAGAATGAGCTTGTCTATTTCTCGTTCCTGGACTGGAGCATTATTCTGCTTTGTGATTCTGTGATTACTTTGCTTTTTTATTGTATTTGCCTTCTAATTCAAAATAAGACACACTAAGTCTACTTTTTTGGCAAATACCAGACAGAAAACCTTGCCTATAAGAAAAAAGGGGAAATTATTTGGACAATTAAAGGACAATTTTGAACTGCAAAACCTCATCCACAGTTTTAGCACATGCTTTGAAGGAAAGAAAGAAATTAAAGACATGGAAGAAAGTGGAAAATTGGGGGTATAAAGTAAGATGGGTTTACCAAAGGTTGAACTTTCCAGAATAATAGATTTTCAAACAAGACAAATGAACCAGTTTTTGTATATCTGGACTTCATTAAAGTTCTTTCTACAGTGTCATATGGGAAAAGACTATGCTGTATAAAATGAGAATTGAATTCAACAATTGTAAGATGGTAAAAAACTAACTACAGGGAAGGATGTGTTGACAGCAAAACAATTGGTCTGGGGGGGTAGCTTTTCTTGGAGTTCTTCAAGAAACTATATATTTTCGTTCATGCCTCTGGTTTAAAAAGCAATGTCAGAAGGATGGAACTATTAATCAAGAGGACAGCCAGAGTGTCAAAGAGTGGGGTACCTAAAAAGCGTGTGTTGTGCACCACCTGCGATACACATATTTCAGTAGATAATGTGTTGCCAATGACTGTAACTATAGGTCCACTGGATACCCACCACTACTACTGAAGCTGCCGGCACTTTTTCGGGGGGGGCGGGCCAGAGGGAAGGCAACTCCTAGGTTCTCTGTCTGGACATAGAGAAGAACCAGATGACCTTGAGGCATGGAGCTCAGTTAGCATTCAGCAGTGCTAAGCATAAGGCCAGGCAGGTAGAAATCCCTAAGATTTTTTGTCATAGGCTGGGATTTCATTAGTTTGATGAGCAGCAGAAAAAAGAATGTGTCAATCAGTAACAGGAGGAGCAAGAACCACACCTATGGTGTCACTGTGAAAGAAAAATGTGGTCCTAATATATGTGGATGATCTTAAATGTCCCTTCCAACCTAGACGATTCTACGATTCTATGAAGGCAATTTTTTTTGCCTATCCAGCAGGAACACAGATTTCATTATACAGCACTTTTACGAAATGGCCTCTGTAATATCATACAGTCCCAGTCATGCATGAAAACACATACTGGAATAGGTATGGATTGCTAGGCTGGATGAGGCTAAGACAATTTGACATATACACCCTACAATGAGGAGGTTGAAAGCAAATGTACATGCTATCTGTAAAAAACAGCAGGGAACATCAAATGCAAATACTGATAAAAGTTACTTCAACTGCAAGACAAGATCAGCATAAGAGCAAAAGGTATAAAATAATCATGAATGCTGTAGATTAAAAGTGTTTTTCTAAAAAATAGAGAAACAGTATTCTGATCCTAACCTCAAAACCATAATAATTCATTGCAAGATGCGCTCAGTGACTCAGAAAGCCCATTCTACTCCAGTACTTTTGTATTCTTCCTAATAAATAGGCATTCTAGCCTCCTATGCACTGCGAAAAAGCTAAGTAAACCCATTATGTTGTAAAGTTGGCAAATTAGATCAAGCAAGCTGCCAAAATGAGGCCTACCTCAGGCCAAATTAATATGGACAGAATTGATTTTTTCTTATGTGGTACAGTATGTGTAAGGGAGACGTGTAATCTATAAAGCTGGTTTTCTGCATTTCTTGCCAAGAATTTTTCTTGACTTAAGACTTTCAGGCTCAACTATGTAATCACTAATCTTTCAAAGTGACTAACTTCAGTCAAAATTAGATGCATACTAGGTCAGCCACCTGAATTAATTTTAAAAAAATCCACAAGACATTGATTCAACATGATCAAGACTCTCTCTGTGAATCCCCAGTGCTAGGCTGTGCTAGGAAGAATTTTCCACTTTTTAATTTCAGTTTGAATAAACGAATTTAAAATGCATTTCTATAGTGTCCACATGGTAATAAATAACAATCTGCAAAGAGAAAAATCATGAAGCAATCAAATTCCACAGCACTTTAGATGAAGCCACATGATTTCATGTCATATTCTGAACTAAAATTTGTGTTAAAGGACAATTGTATCCAGAAGTTGAAATGTGGAAAAAGTTAAGTGTTTTGTAATAGGGGATTATTCCCGGAAACAATTATCCTGCTTTGGTGTCCTATTCATTTAAACAACTTCACTCCTCTTTCAGCGGTCTCTATTTGTTTATTTATAGATCATTCATTTATTAATATTCTTTTCCACCAACCCAAAAAACATCTTCCCTATAGAGTCAGAGGGGTGTGCAATGCAAGAATAGGACAGACTGAAGATGGCAAAGTATATGTTTTCCAAGAATAAAGGTTCATTTGTTGCAAATGTTTTCCTATCCAGCAAAGGCCAAAAGGAATTATTAGCAAGCTCCTTAGGAGGCCCCACTCCTACAAATAAACACATGGGCTGAAAATGAACCCATACACAAGGGTTCATTTGAGAACTTGGAAAGTGCTGCAACGTTATGTGTGCACGCTGGCATCCAACAAGAGATGACAACTAATGAAGGGCAATGTACCTCGTTGCTTTTGTAGGGCTTACGGAGCACATGGCACCATACCTCATTGCTTTTACAGCCTTTGCGACAGCGAAGTCTGCAGCAGGGAAGACAACTACTAACATAGAGGCAAAGACTGTGAACACCTGTGTGAAGTTTGGGTATGACTGGAGAGGAAACAACTCTTGCAGCCCATCAGTACTTAAAGGGATTTATAAGAAAGATGGAGAAGGACTGTTTACCAGGGCCTGTAATGACAGGACAAGGGATAACGGTTTTAAACTAAAACAGGGTAGATTTAGATTAGATATTAGGAAGAAACTCTTTACTATGAGGGTGGTGAGGCCCTGAAACAGGTTGCCCAGAGAAGATGCAGATGCCCCAACCTGTTCAAGGCCAGGCTGGATGAGGCTTTAAGCAACCTGGTCTAGTGAAAAGTGTTCCTGCCCACAGCAGAGGGGTTGGACTAGGTGGTCTTTCAAGGTCTCTTCTGACCCAAACCATTCTATGATTTTATGATTCTATAAGTGATTAACAGAAACATTTAGGTTTCAAAACTAAGAAGTTGTATGCACTTCCACAGATTATATCAGAAAATTGAATTTCTACTACTAAAAAGTATAGGATGCTTAATGACTCTACAAGCCTATATAAATTAATCCAGAAAGTGAATCTTACTGTAAGTTTTTTTCATGTCTTCGTTTTTTACAGTTAGAGTGGGGTTTTTCACTTTTTTCTAAATTATAATGGAAAAAAATATTTCAGCAGAATCTTACTGGTTTAACCACTATTTCATTCTCTAGATGTTTCCTACTGAATGAAGAGCTCTAGTTTTGCCATGTAAAAGGACACCAACATTATCCTAGTGAAACATCTCATCAGCAAATACAAAGATCTTGTGCTCTCCACAAAGAGTTAATACAACTTATTAACCCTATAACTTAGGGAGACAGGTGAGAACAATTCTCTAGAAAGAAGTGTTTTCTGAGGTTTCTGCCAAGAAGCCCTGAGAAAAGGCAAGCTAAAGTTTACCATTACTTTTTCCCCTGGGTGTTTTGGTTGTAAAGTAAAACCCAGTGCTTGCCGAAGTGGCGTGTTTGAACTAGATGCAGATAAGTCACCCTCGTTCACAGCAGGGAGCAAAATCTACTGGCTTAGAGACTGTTACAGAGGGCTAATCAAAGTCACCCAGACCTATGCTCATATCTATACTTCAGAATCCCCCCAGTTTGAAGGGTTTCAGATACATTTTGCCAACTAAGGCTTAAACAAAGGATGCCAGGGTCAAAAGGCCCACAGCTTTAATCTTCTTTGAGCTTCTGACCCATTGCATGATTTTGGGCCCAGCTTTTAGCTTTCTTACACCTCAGTCAGCTCAGCTGGAAAACTAGGTAAGAAAACGGCTTCACTGAAAACCAGATGCTCCATCTAAGCCAAATTCCACTGAAAAATAAGGGAACATACGCTTTCCTTAAAGCAATCACTGCAGTCAATAAAATGTGCTGTGGGGAATGCAAATATAGTGTCTCACAGAATATAAATCATAGATTATGAATTGTTAAAAAAAGAAACAACACAAACAGCACACATACAAAAATATTAGGTTCCACAGAACGAAGTCAGCACTTAAGTTTGGATTCTGCATATGTGCATATATATATATATAGCTTTACTCACATGAAGTAATTGAATTCAGTAGGATTAGTTGTATGCATAAATAAAAGAAAGGCTTGATATGGATATTTCCATAAAGAGTGAAAGCGGAGTGTTTCCGTGAATTGTAAATTTACTATCAGATTTATTCTCTCTTTCCTAGATGACAGATATACCAAGCAATGAAGGACCAATAGCATGAAAATAAATTGCATCGCACCTATCTGTAATGTTCAGAGCACAAGTTGATATATCAAATACAGTGCTAATGTTCCTATGCACATCATTTTTTCTCGCTAGTTGAAAGCACTCAGCTTACTTTTTTTTTCTCCTCATTTCATCTCCACATAGGCTTGTGCATCCTTGGCACAGAGACCATTTTCACACACGTCAAGGAAGTCTCTGAGGTATCAAATAAACAGACTCTTCTTAGTGTAGTCTATATTTTACCCAGGTCCACAGAAAAAGCAAAGCCAAATAAAGATTATGTTTTAAGGGAGTCTCTAAGTCTGGGGAAATTCTATTTGCTTTGGTTAAGCATTATTTTCCCCCCAAAAAATACGGCAAATCAAGGCAAGATGCTACTTCTTAATCATCACAGGGTATGGAAATAGTGAAACAAGAAATAGTAACCATTTCTAATTTTGTAGAGTTTTTTCTGTTTCTTTAGGAAGTCCCTGCAGGAAACAACCCAGCGAACACTAGAAATTGCAAGTTCGTTCTGCAAGACTTAAATCTCCCCTCAAGTCTTGCATTTCTCAGCTAATATTTCAGCACTGGCCTCATTACCAGTCTTTACTTCCATTAAAGCCTAAAGACTATTTACATGTTTCACAAAAAAAAAAAAAAAAAAAAAAA
>VYXH01006635.1:207513-227732 GCA_013397275.1 Burhinus bistriatus
AAAAAAAAAAAGAAAAGAAAGAACAATAAACACTCGGTGGGATGTATTCACAAGTAACACAAGACTACAGTCTTCAGCACTTTAATTCTTAACCCCAGCAAGGCTCCTGAAGAACCAATACAATAAAACCAGTAATATTATGGTATTGTCCATCCATACCCTATCAAATATCTATGGTGAATGAAGACTAAAAAGTGGGAAAATGTGATTTGCTTTACATACATAGAAATACACCCACTTCCTTTGCATAATAATGTGATTTCCCCAATGTCATCCATAGAACTTCGTGTTACCAGTGTTTGAAAGCAAAGTTGCTAAATTTTAATGCTGTGGGACTTCCTTTACACAGCTGCACATGCAAATTGGTAAAAAATAGTCTAGATAATAGAATTAGTGAGGCACAGAAATAAATACAATATGCTGAGAAGAGTCCGCACAGCTTTCGTAGAAGGAAGTCACATCACTATACTGATGTAGCTCCTGGAAGGACTCCGCAAGTGCAGACCAGGGGAGATCAAATGGATCTCGTCGCTTTGGATTTCCAAAAGGTCTCTCACCAAAGGCTCTTAAAAAAATTGAGTATCTGGACAGGGTAAGTAAGGTAAGAAAAGATGTACTCCCATGGAGAAGCAACTGATTCAAAGGCAGGAAGAACCAGGTAGGAATAAACTACTAGTTTTTCAGTGTCCTTCCAGAGACTCTGTCTTTGCTGTTCAGAATATCCACCAGCATATTAATGCCCCTGTAAAAGGGGATGAGACTACTGCAGTTTCAAAGATATTCAGAATGAAGATGAGGCTGACAGTAAGGAGCTGCACAAAGGTTTCCTAAATCTGGCTGAGTGACAGAACAGCAAATGAAATTCAGTGTAAATAAATGCATGTGGACAAAACAAATCCTAACTTAACCTTTACTATTGCCACTTAGGGACAAGATTTTAGGATCATACTAGATAACTCCATTCACCTGGTTGCCCCATAGCCATCAAAAAAGCAAATCAAATGCCATAATTTGTTAAGTAAGGAGTAGACATCAGAGTAAAACATACTGTTATACAATTGCACGAGTCGATATGTATCTACATGTTGAATAGTGAACATGGTTTTCATCCCACCATCACAAAATGGACATAACAAAGATAGAAAAGGCCCACAAAAAGCCAGTAAGGATGACAAAAAGCATGAACCAATGTCTGTACAAAAAAAATTATTTAAAAGACTAGGACTGTTCATCTCAGAAAAGAAAAAAATGATGAAATTGCAAGTGGAAAGAAGGATATGAGCAAAGACTTCATTATATCCAATAATATAGGAAATAAAGGCATCAAAAGAAGTTATCAGGTGGTAGTTTCAAAGCAGAGAAAGGGAGGTTATCTTTTAAAGCATCATATGCTTAAACTGGGGAATCATTGTCAGGCAGTACTGTGGATGTCAAAGTTTACATTGTTAAAAGACATAATTAGACCAATTCATGGAAGAAAAATCATGAGCTGTCAGCTGTCGAGACACCCATTGCTGGCTCAGGAAGTCACTGAATTACATCTGACTGGAGCTTGAACAGTGCACCAGGGAAGTATCATCACAAGCTGTTTGGTGGGTAGGAGCTAGCACTGAAGTCAGACCATTGAGCTACGTGTACATGAGGAACAGCTGACCTCTCCTGCTTATGGTCTCCCATGGGACTGCTTCAACAGTCAATCCATAAACATCAGATTGCAACATTCCCCAGTACAGGTAAATATGACATCAGAGCATAGGGAGGTTTCGGACCCCGTTCTGTCACCAGTCAGGCTGGAATTTGCAGTGCCAACTCCTTATTCAGTGGGAACGGCAAGGTTTTTTTGCTGCCTTTGGTAGCGCACAGCTCTCCCACCTTTGACTATTTGTTTTATTGTTCTGTGCATCTCTCCACAGACTTTTTTCTGCAGGACTGTGCTGACAGGAACAAAAATGCATTCATTTCGCTGACAATTCCCAAGGGAAAGCATGTCCTAAACAAAATAATTTTCAGTAGTTTTCTGTGTGAAGGGGCGATAAGATGGCTCCCCAGAGAATGCATGCGTGTGTCCCCTCAGTAGCTGTCTTCCCTCCTGCCGAGCACAACTTGTTGGAATTGCACACACAACCCCAAGGATTGTTTTTACTCCACCCACGCGCTTCCAGGAGGTTTTTCAGACTTTTAACATGCTGTTTCCAGGGCAACCATTGATCTCAGATTTCAAACATTTCCAGAGCTGCGTATCCCCTTTCTATTCTCTCCTCCTTTTGGAAAAAGATGTCTGCGAGCCCAATTTTGCTCTAAGGACACTCCACATTACACACATCAGTGGGGCTCTAACAAGCCCATTACCTAATGCCTGGGGGTTCCTCTTGGTCTTGTATCTTACACAGTACATATGCACCAGGGAGCTATAAAACACTACCAGTCCGACGTGCCTTGAGGTAACTGAGTCCTTGATGTTTAATTTCTTCTTGTCCTCAAGAAACCTTACAAATAAGGGGTTAGGTTTCATCCAGGGCTATCTAGATTTTGTGGGGAGGGTCCTTCCAGTATAAAGGAGATGTATACTGTTATTAAACCTCTTTCTGGGGCTTCCCACACCATTACCATTCAGGAACACTAACGAGACTGCAAAGAACAGCCTGCAAGGGAAGACTGAAATTCATTGCATATGCACTTGAAAGACAAGAGACAAGGACCCAGCAAGGTTTCCAGGGGCTCAAGAGGAGAGAAAGAAAGCAAGCAGGACAAACAGATGCAATCATACCATGTGCAGAGATGTTCGCACATGCTCCACTGCCTCTCCGGATGGGAAGCCTACAGCCCGGGCACAGTATTTCCAGGAAGAGCAAGCCTGCGGTGAACCGGTGCTTCGACCTCCTGCTGGGCATCTCAGCAGCTGCGCAGCCTCCAGCTCCTGCTCCCCACCAAGAATGGGGCAGGATCAGCTGTTCCAGCAATCTGTGCCCAGAAAACAGGGGCAAAAGCCAGCCCCAAATGGGGTTCCTTTATGAGGCCAGTAAACACGAATCCCCACAGTTCATCTAGCCTTGAAAGTCAGCATCCTCAAAAGATCCACCTCAACCACGTAGTTAAGGACGCAAATTCAAGAGTTCTGCTCATGCAAAATACCTTGCTGAATCCCATCCTAAGCACTCTGGAGAGAAGAGACAAAAAAGCAGCCTTCTTTATGATTCCCTTTTGAACTAGTTGCATTATTTCTGGACTGTACATTAAAACAGATGTCTCATTGATTTCCCAGTCACAAAGAAATCATTCTTTTCATGTCTTGTGACAGATGTTTCTTCAGATGAACAGCTTCAACTTCAAACAGGACCTTTACCTCATGGAATAACTTTTCCCAAACTGATTTAAAAATATCTATTAGCAAACCAAAGCCAGCCTCATTGTGTTTCTTAAGCAAAGGGTGAGGAGAAATGGTCTCTTTACAAAACTGTGCAAAATGTCACTGTCATTTGGCATTTTTGTCCCGTACAGCCCTGATCACGATGGCACGTAACAGGTGCCTAATTAAGGAGCACTAACTTATCTTTTTTTTTTTTTTTAATCTCATTATCAGCCCTGAAAGGGTGAGTCTCAGACACATCTATGTTTCATTTCAATCACCTCTCCTTCATTAACAAGGGGAAGTTTAGTGCACTTTCTCAAACAACTTTTGTAGGCTTTGCTTATTTTCTAATCCCTGGAAAAACTTTAAAGGAAGGGAGGGGGGTGTGGGGGGTGTGAGGGAAATACAGAAGTATATAAATAATATTTTCTGCTTTGAAAGTAAAATGCCATATGCTGGGATAAAGGAAAACTGGTGAAATAACTTAATGATTTACTGAAGTGCAAGAAGGGAAGTATTTTATATACAATTTTGGTTTTCGGTTTAGAGAGGGACACAATGGTAGAAAGACTACCTTGGTCTTTTCCTCTTAATCCTTTCCCATACAAATCCTTTGTCCCACTTGAACTCACTATAAAAGGGGAATAAACCTCTCCCATGCGCTACACAGTTAAACAGAGTCTGGGGTGGGGGGAAAAGGTTGATTACAACTTTAACACAGCTCTTGATTTAGCCAGGAGAATTTGTAGTGCCGTTCTCTCCAGCAGACCTTTTTTCTCAAGAGATCACATCAAAGGTAAAGAAAAGAGCAGTTAATACATCTTACAATGAATATGACATGAATAGCTACATGCACCAATTAACTTCACAGGCTGCTTCTATCTGACCAGAGCACACCTGAGCACCTATTTCTTCAGAATATGGTTGCAGTAGCTGCTGTTTGCCTTTCAAACAGAACTTTAGAAGGTCTCATACAGGGGACCAAAAATACACTCACAAAGCCATTTTGTTAAATCAGTATCAGGCTTGTAAACATCTTTCTCATTAGAAATTTAATTTAGGAGAAGATCCAGGTTTATGATTTAAGGGTAAGGGCAAATATGAGAATTTGAAATGCCAAAGCTTAGTCTCCACAAGGTTCTCTTGTATGGATTGCTCATCTTCATCACAGCTATATCTAATGACATGCCTGCTTCTGTTTCTCATGTAATACAGTATAATAAAATGAAGAATGGTCTGGGGGACTGGAATTTCATATTGTGAAATCTAGAGTTTCTGCTCATCTGGGCTGTTGTCCGTGTATACTGGTGACCCCGCTGTTTACATACCTGTATATACAGAGCTGCAAAATAAGGGCATTGCCAAACCAAATAAAAGAATAATTCAAAGGTCAGAACCACAAGTTTCTCTGCCCCAGAAATCTGAAACACCACAACACATCCAAGAATTTCTCCAGTGGAAAAAAAGTAACAACCTCAAGCATTTTTAAAAACTTATTCTCGGATGTAAAAAGTCTGTTCAAGCAGAAACGGTTTTTAAAAGAAAATATCAGTCGCATAGAAAAGGAGGTGTTTTATTCCATGACCGATCCTTTAGCAGCAAGGGCAGCACATACCTCCTCCTGTTTTGCTCTGTCTTAGCAAAAGGCCTCATGGCTTGTCGTGGAGTAGCATAGCCCTGTGTTTGCTTTTTATATGTACAAGTAGGGCACTCCAGTTCACATGTGGATGTAGCTACAGGATACTTGCAGCCACACATCACAGCAATGAGGCCACATATACATATAGTGTGTAACATGCACATACATCCATGACAGCTTACGTGCAAAGGCATGCATGCAAATACCAGCAGACTTGGAGCTCCAGCAACACGGGCTGCATTATCCCTCAATCCACCCCAGCAAACCAGCTATTTTGGGCACTGCAGGAGCACAGGTTATACGTGCATACAAAAACAAACATGTGGGGTGACATCGTCTCCACATGAAAAGACGAGTCTGTAATCTCTGTGGGTGTCAATTTAGTGTAATCCCCACAGAAAGGTTTAGCTTGTTTTAAAATACACAGATGTTGTATTTAAGAAGGGGCCATTCATTTCAGGCCCAAAATACATAAACATGCCTTGAGTAATAAAGCAAAAAAGGTACTTTTTGCTGATGTGTTGTGGTTTAGGATTTCTGAGGAGGTGAAGTATGGAGCTTAGTTGTTGTTTTCGTTTTCTGAGGGGTTTTTATTATTATTAAGTTTTAATTTAGTTTGGCTCAATCTTTATTTCATAGGTATGTAAATACAGGCAATCCAGTGCCAATAGCTAGAGCAATAATTCTGGTCAAAATGAAACACAGAGCTTTAGGCTATAAACCTAAGACAAAAATCAAAGGATTTAAATGAAATCTGACATGGCAACTCATTAAATTCAAGACTATCCATGATATTTTATTAAACATCAGCTAAGTGCATCTTTAAACAAGATGAATGCAAGTTCAGGAAATGAAACAGTCATTGCCTAAATATTTAACATGATAGAGACATAGGAAACACACCACTGTTGAACCAAATCAGAGGAATCGCTCCAGCTAGCCCACGGCCTTATCTTCAAGACCTGTCCATATCAACATCTCCAGAGGAATTTATCCCCTTTCTAGAATAAACTCTAAACTCGGTCTTAAGATGGAATGACTGAACTGAACACAGTATTTCTGATGAGGCCACATCGCCACAAAGCCATCAGAGCATTTAATTGTTTGACATCCTGTCTCTCAGGCATTTGACGAATAAGTTTGATTTTGAGTTCTTTTTTTATATGCTGAATGCAAAGCTTCCACAATGACACTCAAATACTTACCTTCAGGATATAAAAACTGCCATACTGAGTAAGAACCAAAGTCTCAGTCCACACTCCTGTTTCCAACAACGTCTAGATGATTCCATGGAAGACACGAGACCTACAGCAAATAACTGAGATGATCTTCTCTCCTCCCGTGCTGGAGATCTTCCTTATTGCTGCTTGTTAGTTTTAATTTAAGATCTTTTTCTGTGGTGATGGGGTTAATTCAGAGTTCCAAATGTTTCTTCCAAAAGCACATTACTTTATGGCTTTCCTTGAATTTTATCTGTCATTCACTCAAGTCAGTTAAGTCCATCTGATGTTCTCCCCAGTCACGTTCATTGAAATAGTCTTGTGCTATTACATGGCTTTTTTTCATCTCTTTTTGTACATCATTAGCAAATAAACTTCTATCCCAAGATATGAATCCAGCTCCCTTTTTAAAAATATTTTGCTATAATATTCTTGGGGGTGGGTAGGGGTGTTGACATTCCTGTTTTCTCAAAACACTTTGTTTCTCACACTATGACTGTCTAAACCTTTTGTGGAGGCTTTTTACCAAGATGAACCAACTTTCCTTATTCTGTTATTATGACCCAATTTAAATTTATTAATAGACTGCAAAAGCTGTGCCAGTTACATTCAAGTATATCATGATAGTCTTAATCTTTTATTTCTCTTTCAAAGTTCTTTTTAAGCAAGAAGAATCACTCCATGCAGATGTTGCTGCTCTATAGTTACTCATATCACCTTTTGCTCTTTTAAAAGATACAGAATCCAACACAGTAAATAAATTAAAGCAGGTAAATTAAAGCAATGAGAATTTGAAGGTAATGAGATCTTTAGATATTTACCTACTGCCTTAAGCATATAATGTTAAGAAACTGCTCTGTTCCTGTATATGTGTAAATAATCAGGATGTAGATGAGGGTATAGCATAGCTTTTTCAAAAATAAGTAGTCCCATTCCTGGCATTTTGAGAGCTGACATAATGTATGCTGATCTGCACTACAAACAGCCCTGCTGTTCATCTCACTGCTTAGACATACGTACATTGTATGGCAATTCAAAACAGATTTTCTCAGTCCACCAAATCAAGTCCTCAGTCCCCAGAGGATTAAAAGCGGCTAAGAACAGGGAAACTTAAGTAGCTGCCAAAATACATCTGAGTGTGGCCATTCTCCTCAACCTCTCCTGCCTTAACAGGCTACACGATACATGACTTGTTTTACCATACATCTCAGGCCGTGGCCACACTTTCCTATTGTCAGAGCTCTGCAAGCTGTCTGAGATGGCTGTGCAATCGGCTTCTCAGAGGTCTCAAGATTGCTACAGAGATTATTTTATCTAAGTTATCACAGGCAGTGTATTAAAGTCACAAACTTCTCTCAGCAATGCTTTAAAGAAAAAGAAGGGGAAAAAAGCACTGAAGAAAGCTTACCAGCTGAGAGGAGGGTCAAGTCACAAAATGCCCATGTTAGAACAACAGATGTTCTGCTCTACCAAATTTAAAGGACCGTTTCCAAAAAAGTACTCCTTGGGAGCAGTATGCAACCGTTACATATGGTTGCCATATAGGTGAAGCAATATTCCTCATTTCATGAGGAAAATCAGTAGTGAGCTAGTGACCATTTAACCAGAAAGGAGAAGACTGCTTTTGCGTGGTTCTTTTGCATTAATCTGCATCTGGTTGTGAACCCTAAGTTGTCCATCTACACAGAGCAGCCACAGAGCTCCACTGGAAAGCTGATTTCTTGGTTGCTCGTACTGCACTGGCCTTGAACCATCATGAGTACATCTGAGCTGACACTTGCCTGCCCTTCCATGCAGCCTGTTTTCCACATTTTTGTGGCTTTACGCACCTGACACCTAAGCCAGCATAACACAAAACCCTGTGTGCTCTGGCCAGCTTTAAAAGCATTGCAACCGGTGCAAGTCTCTCATGTGTGATAACATCATGCCATCACACCTAACCCACTACACAAGAGCTGATCACCTGGGCCATGACATGGTCCAAAGAGAAAGCTTAAGCCCTCCTCGCTTTATCTAGAAGTATGAATGGCACCAGCACTTTCATAAAGCCTCCCAAATATGTTAGAGCTAAGACAAGGTTACTGGCGAGCCATCTCAGCAGTGTTACGCACAAATCAGTAGCCAGTTCTGTAAGACTAAATGCAAGAAGTGCATTTCTTCTTCAAGTTCGAGGTGTTTCTGACAGTCCACCACTCACACTGTGACCCAACACCCTCCTTGAGGCAACAGGCAATCTCAGCACCATCCAGGAAGAAGTAAAACCCCTGTTCATCTAGCGACGATGGTGTGAATGGCCGCAGCATGAGTGATGTGAAACATAACCCTGGGGACAGGAGAGGGAAATGGAGCAAAGGGAACTTCTGAGCCTGAGGACTTTTTCAGAGGGCAGTGGCAAAACAACCACATGACTGTGGGATTTTCTTCCAAAGGACATGCCACCAATGGACTGAGTCCAATATCCATGAGCTCTTTGATCTGAGCTGTGAAAATAAATTATTTACGGGGTTAGACGGTATCTTTGGGAGTTCTAGTAGTATTGTCTTTAAACTTCCTTTAGCTGTGCATAACAGATGGGCATCACGTTAGTTTTATTTACAGACAGTCCTTATTCTCAGAACAAGAGATGGAAGGGGAACAGTCTGTTTAGTTTTGCCATGAAGGACTTCTCTTGGAAAAAGTTCTTCTGGGAAGTTTAGGCGGACTTTTTTTTAAAATTGTTTTGCATTATCAGTTTGGACTTAAGCATCTATCCCACAGCTCTATTGTTCTCTCCTGGAAACTCTTAATCAAAGTTTAAGCATTAATCAAAAAGGAAATAAAACTAAAATTACCTCTATACTACAGTGAGTTATGTCTTGGCAACTCTACCCTTTTGACCTTACTACCACTTTGATGAATCCAGCCTATTGTGTTGTGTAGTAAAGTGCTGGCTTGCACGAGCTATAGCGCAGGCTGCCAAGCAGTATACTGACTGGTTTGTGGATGCCTCTACTATCAAAGCCTCTGAATGTGTATAGACAATGTCACAGATTGGTTTAAACCAAACTACGGAATAAAACCAACATCCAGGCAACAACTCCCATTCATCAACAGAAGACTAGGAGTGATTTGAGCCTTGTACCATCTCATGAAGATCAGTAGCCTCAAATTCTCCCAGATCAATGGGGACAAAAAGTTGCAGAGGGAGTAGTTTTCTTTAAGAGTAATTGGTTAGGAACTACAATTAGTAGATCTACCATTAGTTGATAGTAATCAATTAATGCTAATAATCCAGTGCTTATACTAACAATCCACCCATCTCACTTGTCTTGGTAAGACAAGTAGCAGTTCAAAGGGTCTTCCTCCAACCTGTGTAAGGAATCAAAAATCCTTAAGTCTAATAGCCTTTGTGCCAGGTTGTCACACAGAAATCTGTATCAACAGCTTCAGCTGTACACACAAGCAGAGTTCGCACTGGAGAAGAACTGATATATTGTCTTCCTGTGGCAAACCACTGGACCCATACACTGTAATCACCGTTTCACATACAAAGGAGACCTCAGGTACTGTGACTTAGGAAACCCAGAACAAACTCCCAGCTTTGCCATTGCTCTGCAGTGGGACCTTACCCATGCCATGTCAATGCTCTGCCATTCTCACCGTCTCTGCTGTAGCTTGATATTCTGCACTGCACCCACATTGGGTCATGTAGGCAGTAAGACTAATAAAATTCTGTCAAGATCTAGATCTAGCAGTAAGCTACAATTACCATCATCGGAAAAGATGCTTTTCTAGTGATATCATTTCAGTGTCATCAGAGCTGCCTGAAACAAATACTTCATTGTTTTATTGCATAAACATCCTTCTAGGCCATGTCTGCCTTGATGAACTTTGTCTATGCCATCAGAGGATGGAAGATGGCAGAGGCAGCCAAAGTGCGTCAGCTCTGCAAACCCACTGTTCCCTGGCTCAACAGCTAACTGAACTGTGTCCACACATCATTGCCGGGGAGACGGCTCTTTCCCAGAAGCAAAATAGAAAATGTACTGTATCATTGTGGGGCAGCTCCAGCACGCTAAATAGAATCATATAGTATCACTTCATAAGCAAAACCTGCTGCTGAGGGGAAAGAAAGGTTATGTTTGGTTTTGAGGTTTTAAAAGCATTTTTTTCTTCTTTTTTTTTTTTTTTTTATTTTCTCTTAACCCAAAGGGGTCCAAACCAGAAGTTCCTTCCTGTCTGAAAGAGTTAGGCCTGGGACATTTGTGGCCTGATTCT
Organism: Burhinus bistriatus; assembly: GCA_013397275.1. Lineage (NCBI taxonomy): Eukaryota > Metazoa > Chordata > Aves > Charadriiformes > Burhinidae > Burhinus > Burhinus bistriatus. Next base: position 217,979 of record VYXH01006635.1, read on the forward strand.
CTTCTCAGCTATACTGAGTTAAGTCAGATGTACCTCCAGTGAGATGACAGAGCTACTTCAGCATAAAAACAGGGCAAGGGAGACAAGAATCTGCGCCACGCTAATGAAGTCATAATGGCAGCAGCCCTCCAGAGCAGAGTCAGCATTTTCAAACCAAAATGATGTTGATCTTTCAGCTGGAACACACAAGATTTTGAAGCTCATTCAAGTACTCTGCACCAAAATACTCAATTCCTTTCCAGCATCATTTTATTGCAGTCAATAATATGGGTCTGTAGGCTGTTGAGGCCAAGAAAAATGGCAATGACTTTGCCCTCTTTTCTCTGCTTGCCAGTTTTTAACCCAGATGAAAGAGAAGACTAAACAGATTAAGCAATAGCAATGGGTAAGGAGTCCGTGCGGGTGCCACAAGGTGTGACATTCTCCAAAGCATCCTGACACTTGGTGACAACAGGGACTCTTGTGATCACAGGCTACAGCATGCAGACCACAGAAGTCATTCAGCAATTCCTGCATTCAGACCACAACCCTTGGGTGACTTGGAAGGTCTAGATTAGAAGAGTTGGGACACTGGAAATTATTTTGAATATTTGCCTCAGGCAAGGAGAAAGAACTACCATCATGTGCCTCAGACTTTTTTCTTTTTAAAGCTAGTTATTTTCATACAGTCTACAAAAAGAAGAATCGCAGAGGATTCTGTCTGTGATAAATAAATCTCCTTTCTTTGAAGAAAGACAAGTGCAGCCTCCAAGTTTGGTCCCTGTAAGAATTTGAGAGCCAGCACAAAATCAGAGTTTTTAGTCTTAGTTAATCCAGTACAGGTAGACTCTGCCATGGGCAATATGTATCTTTTCAGCATACAGTGCTCCTTGTCTGCTCAGTCTTTGCTTTGGCCTTTGAACCTCACTTGTAATTCCTGACTTAGCTCTTGACCCTTCTTCACAGACTTCTGATTTGACCTTTGCTAATTTTCTTCCTACTAATCCTGACCTGCTTGTCTTACCTTATCTCATCTGCTATCCCAAAATCTGTTCTGCCATTTATAGTCCCTAATCTTGTGGTTAAGCTTCTGAGGACGTTCTTGACCAGACCTTCTGGTTAAGTGCAGCCTATTTCCCAAATTCTTATCAACTGCAGTACCTTCATCCCATCTCCAAACCTTATTCGAGCTTGAGTCTTGTCAGGGGGCGTGATTACTCATATCCTACTGTGTGCATTTTACCTCCCAGGGCAGAGGAACATGGTAGAGTAGCTCGTGAGTCATCTGCGATGACTACCAACATCCAGCCTACATTCATTGCTAATCCAGCCTATCTCTTCCATATCAAAAATTCTTCCCCTTTGGGGGAGATTTTTTCGGCTGAAATTATTTGCATTTCTTTTTACATTCCTGTACTTAAGCATTTGTACCCAGTAGAGGCTCTGAACTATCAGTAGATATCCTGGACCAACCTTGCACACTCCATGTAAAAGATGTCTTTTTCTATGTTTTGTTACAAAAAGCATCTCCCACTCTGGCAATGGACAGCATCCATCCACCCAAGGCAGCACTAACCATTCAAACGTCCAAGTCCCATGTTACCCTTCCAGTCTCATCACTTCTTTTGTGATGCTCTCCTGTGTTACCTTACCTGTCCTTCCCAATTCTATCCTGATCTTCATAGTCCAACAAGTATGTTGACTGAGAGAGGATTCTTACGGGGTTATCGGTCACGTATTGCACAGCATATTGTCCCTGTCACACAGCAGAATATTTGGCAATATCACAGAGAGGCTGGACAACAAGCAGACATGAGGGCACTGCCCTTCCTTTTGTTTCCCTCTCCTGAACTGAAGGTGCCCGTTCTCCACCTGAACTACTCCTTCTTGAGCAAGAGAAGCCCAACCCCACTGATGAATACAGCTCCCCTGTCCACACCCTGGCTGGATCAGCTGGCTCTTTTCAGTGGCATCAGGTGGCAAAGGTGAGATGCTTCCTGTCTGCATGCCCAAGCCCTTTTGAAGTCTGGCTGCTACAACACACCCAAACATTTTAAATTGGACAACACTCTGAACTGGGGATGGGACTGGTGAAAAAGCATTGTCCTCTTCCTTACCAACAAACTCAGAATCAGCTCAAAGCTACTCAAGCAAAGTTAGCTTTAGCTGCTGTTGGTAAAGCCCTGACTATTCAGAATAAGTTTCCCATGCACAGGATACTCAAAAATAGGTGTAAAATGATTCTGAGTAATATTAGGAAACCCAATAAGAACAAGGCAGATACCATGCACAGATTCTTCGCCAGGCTGCACAAAGGTACACCTTTTCAAAGTGGCAGCCAACTTTTAATAAGTTCTGGAGCCTATACTAGATCCTTCCTTTAATCGTCTCCTAATATCTGTGAAGCAGTATGATCCAGAGTTTTTGGCCTCTACAGTAAAGGAAGTAGGGCTGGGTGGATGTTCGTGTGTCTAACAGCAAGAAGTTGTGTGTTTTTCCTCCTTACCCATAAAAGATATTCACAGACTGACTTTTTTCTTTCCTTTCTGGGGAAATAATCTAATCTGTATGCACTGGCACACTGATAATTCTTTGACTTTCTCTCTCCCTTCTCTCCCAACAGACTGCATAAGAAACTAAATAGGTGGAGATTTAACATTTTATTACTTCTATAGCCATATTCTGAGATGTTTATAAAGAAGGAAATCGACCTCTTCCTGGATACCAATGAACTGTCAACTTCCTCCAGCCAGCTTCTTTGTAACACATGAAAAGCTTTTCTCACAGGCAGGCTTATTAGCTTTGCTCTAGCTGTAAAAGGGGAGTGAAAAGAAAGCAAAGGGGTTGGATGAGGAGCGTGCCTCAAATCCTTCCCTTGAACTCCTCCTCATATTCACCAGAAACAGGTAGGAGCTCAGTATGCGGCACGCATATCAGGCTGTGTTCACACTTCTTGGATTTGGGAAGGATTTGAGCAAGGAGAAAGCAGGCAGTGTGTCAGAACTTCCACCGAAGCAAGGGGGCTTAGACAGGACCCTTCCTGCACTTCAAAGTACCCAGAATAAACTGTGCATTGTTCCCAAAGATATAAACAAGACATTCTTTAACTTTCACACAAGCCCTTGCGATTTCAGTTCTTTCCTTCACACATGTATCTGGAAATGCTTTTCGCTAAAATATAAATGCCCCGATTCTCTGTGTCCCAGCAGGAAACCTGGGACGTATATTAACAACATCGGAGCTTGCCAATACCCTGAAACCCATAACACCGGGTAAAGCACCTGGCCTGATGTTTCCCAGGTTAATTTTTATGCTTTTTTTCCCCCTCCAATAAACCTACAGGCAACTACATATTTTTCTCAACAAGTCACTGGAGGAGAGTTCTGTCCTCTCTACCTTAAGGGAGGGTTTGATTTCAATGGTTTTCCAAGCTGGGTTGGGATCACAAATCAGACTTGAACTATTGACCCACCTCTCTCAAATTCTGGGAGGTAAGTTAGAGAAATTCATGCCCAATATCAGATGTCTGAGCCAGGTGGGGATTCATAATGGCTGGGCCAACTCAGATGGTACCTTCAGCAGGATTAGGACACCAAGCCACTCATGGCTTGGACAAAGGAATAGCTCTTGACAAAGAACAGTAAATACACAGCTCCTGTGATGTGATTTTGAGTCCTCATATATGAGAAAAGGATTGGGAAAAGCCCCTCCTGTACAGTCGGTTGGTTCAGTGGCCAAAATAGTGCGTAACAGGGGGGTAGATAAAAACCAGGTTCAGTGCAGAAGGTAGGAGGTTAAAACGGTTCACTTTCCCAGGAGCTCAGAGAGATGCCTGAAATCTTTCAGGACAAAAGTAGCTGAAGCTTCAGAAGAAAGAAGATAAAAATACCTATAGAGACAGCCCAGGGACACAGCACTGCACCCTTGTGAGGACCCAGGGAAAGAGCCCTTTGTGGTATTTATCCCAGTGAGTGGTGGTGGTGGGAATTTTGAGTTTTGAGAAGAGGCAGTTGCCGCAGGAAGGAGGCTGGGCCTCACCATACTACAGGGAAGAAAGAGCTAATAGAGAAGCTCAGGAGGAGAGGGAGCCACGGGTCTGAGCTTAGGGCACCGATCACTAACAGCTCAAGAAAGCTGCCATGCTGCAAGGGTGGCAGTGCCAAAGGACTGAGAAGACAAGTCTGTGACAGGGTCGTGGGCCGATGGTCTGAGATAAATTCGACAGCAGAACCCCATGTTAAGGAACAGGAGAATTTCAGGGTCACGTAACTCTCTTGCAGGTACAAGAGTATTTCCTCCTCTTCTCCGTCTGGTCCTCCGGCTTACAACGTGCTCTCCCCCAGCACGAACAGTCCAATGGCTTGTCAGTTCATGCTATCAGCCGAGATATCAATTTGTCTGTAGTGTACCCCAGCACTCCTGGCATCAATCCATGCTTTTTGTTCATTTTCAGCGTACAGAATTTACTGGTGAAAAGTCAGAGCTGCTGCAGGTCCCCTTGCTTCCTCACAAGGGGAAGAGAGAAGGGAAGATAAAAATACCAAGGAACCGTACAACTGTCAGAACTACCCTTTCCATAGTCCACAGGAGACAACAATCAGTGAGAGCCATTTTGTCTCCCACACTGGAGAAAAAGAACACATTAAAATTGGACATTTTTTCCTTGATTTTTCATGTATTTTGAGTGGTCCTTCTCTCATCATCTCACTGTTCTGCTCCAAAGACTTAAGGAGATCAGTGAGTGCTTTATGCTGCGTTTGGAATAATGCCAGGAAGGCTGACAGAAGCTGAGAACAGCCATGTCAAATACCTGAATTTCAGGGCAGTGTTGTTGCCCCCGTGTGCCCCCAGAACTGGTTTCTAGTCCTAAAAGAGCAGGAACAGAAAAAGGTGGACAGGGCTGGACACGTCAGTGTAACCTCCTTGGCACATCAACAGGTTGTTACTTATATTCTTTTAGTGCAAGGCTGTTTATCCAGTAAAAATAAAATCAATACAAAAGGTAGAATAAATCACCTTGTTTTTTTTTCCCCAGCTGCGACACTTTGATGCAGTTCTGCAGCCTGTGGTTTTCCCTCGAACCACACCATCCGGAAAGGCTTCTGGCACAATCCCTTTCCAAGCATCTCATCACAGACATCCTTCAAATACGCAATCAAACATACTAGTCTCAACATTGTTCATGAAATTAGAGTTAAAAACTGTCCTGCCAATCCACTGGCAAAAAATCCTACTTAAAAAAAGAAAACCAGAATACCAGTGCACGGGTATTTCATTTCAAAAAAGCTACTCCTCCAAAAACATCAGGCATGGGTAGCCAAGAAAGCACGAGTCAGGCTCAAAACAGCTTCAGTGCCTGCCGGGTTCTCACCAGCTTCCTTGGTGCAGCTCGCTCCACCGCCTGCTCTGAATTTAGGGCCTGATACAGCAGCGCACTGAGCACGTGCTTAATGAGACGGCGTGGTTACTGCCCATTGGCATCAATACACATTGAGATGCTTGCCACAGGCAGGACCTAAGGAGAGAGGAGCTCTTCCCTCGCAGGCACCCTAACCTCACAGGCGGGCTGGCTTGGCTCTCCAGCATGAAGCCATGCCTGCCTGAAAGGCTCATTTCTGCCTTTGCCCTCGCTCTCCTGCCGCCAATGTTTTTTCAGTCTTGCACTTGCATTTCCTGCGGTGATCCCGCCCTGACCTTTGACAGGCTCCACACAGTTAATTAAGTTTGGCTCTAAGTTGCTTCAGTTCCAGCGGGGTTTTCATTTTGCCTGTTCCCTTTCCCCCTCCACTGCAGGATACAGCTCTTCACAGGAGATGAATTCTGTCTTCAGGTGAAAGTCCAGAGGTTTTTTTTCATTGACCTAAATTAAACTCCAGATATGCACTGACATCAGAATTTAGTCCTAGGACTTTCAAGTCCTGCCAAATTCATAGAAATGGAGAGCAGCATACTTAAAAATCTACCTCCACTCATTAAAGTATTTTAATTAAACAATATTTATAGTACAATTGGACATATGTCTGTGTATTTTGAGTGAATATTAGTGTTTTAAATTATGTAATGCATGAAGATAAATGAGATGCCTGTACGCAGGGAGTCAGCAAAAGCAGGGACAGAACGGATTTCTCATTTTTTACCTGCATGAGAAAAGAGTTGAAATTATATATGTTAATGCTAGAAGGTGGTTCTTGAATTAAAATATCACAGGGCCCTCAAAAAAGAATAAAGGGCAAGGTAAGAATGATTAATGTGTTTTTACACAAAGAATGATACTTTTATATATCTTTGACCTTCTAAGGTCAAAGGGATTATAAGACTGTTTGAAGTTCAGGAGGAGCTGAGCAAGGAAACAAGGGGGCTTTTCATGGGGTGATGAGAAGCTGTGGCTGACATTTCAAGAGCAGAAAGCCTATTTTATTAACTCCTTCTTTCTCAGGTAAAAAATGTTTTTGACAGAAGAAACGAAAACAAGCACACAAATGTGAAGAAAAAAAAAAAAATCCAATTTCCTCTACAAGCAGACAGACCTACACTTGAAGTTCACTAACGTGGTCATCCATGAGGAGGCACAAAAGAAAGACCCATCGGAGGCAGGTCACTGAAGGCAGGGTAGCACGGCCTTATCAGCAGTTAAATTAACATTGCTCACTGCACTTTTGGAAATTTATTAGGACAGCTGTTCAGATACTGCATCAGTCATAGTGTATTTTTAGATTTTTAGATCTTAGATTTTTCTGTTTAAACTTTCGAAGAGTACGTCTTGTACATTTCTGTGCACAACTCAATCAGTAAGGGAATATCAGGGCAGTTATCTGAGCGTGCAAATAATAGCAAATATAACATATGTGACCTAGAGAAAGGAGTACAGCATAAGGACTCTAGGGTAGATTAGGTTATTTATTCTCAGTGAACATTTTACTTGCTGAAAAACACTTTTTGCAAGGGGGCAGGGGAAGGATAGGTTAAATTTAAATAATAGTTCTGGCAGTGAGATCTCAGAAAGACGACTGACAGGACAAAGTGTTTCATTTGGTATTTTCAGTATTCTTTCCCTTTCTGGTTTCAAAATGGTATTTTTTACTTTAAAATTGTCCAATTACTTTAAAGGTTTTTAAAAGAGTTTAAAATCTGACGAAGGAAACTGAATATTTGACTTCAAGTCAAATGAAAGTTTTTGATCAATCTTATATGATTTTTGTTTTTATAGGATAATTACATACACATATGTGGCTTTTAGCATGAATACTAATATTTTGTAAACATACGCAGTTATATCAAACATAAAGTAAATTATGTGTATCTACTTACTCAGTCACAGTGGTAAAGTGTGGAGAAGAGCATTTTCTTCTTTATCTGTTCTGAAATATACTGAAATTTTGTATTTTAATGTCACAAAAAAGTCCTGGCATTAGGTCCGTGCAAAACAGAAAAAAATTTTCACTTAGGGTCACCACTATAGCAAGAGTCTATTCCAGTGTCCTCAATTCAGCTACCAAACTGAAAATTCAGTGGAGATTTTGTACGGAACACTTGGTTCAGGGCTTGCTTCTCCCTTTTCACTTTTGTCTAAATTTTCTGAATTTTTATGGGAAAAATGAAACTTCTTCACTTTTTCAAAATTACTTTTCATCTTCTAGCTCTAGCAAAAAACTGGAATGAAAAAATCTGATTTCTCACTCTCTCCCTTTGCTTACCCTCAAGCTATGAACGCTAGTACTTGACTGCTATTAACGCAGCTTGCTCAACTTACATTAGACTTTCTGAGTATAAGTTGAGGTTGCCAGCAGAAGTTCTCCATCTGCATACACAAAAACACATATACAAGCACCATTTTCTAAAAAAATGTAATACAAATTGTTCTCAAGAATGAACTCTTAAAACTGCATTGAAATTGCTTCCAAGCCTCCACTTACTTGTGTACTCCACTTAAAGTAACTTACTTCCATGCAGAGCAATTGGGTTGGTCTCAGCCTTTTTCCTTGTCTGCATCAGGAAAAAATGGGAAGATTCCATGTTCATGAGGATGCTGCCACAGAGAGGTACAATTCTGGAAAATCCATTCAATCCTAAACCAGGCCTCTCACAGCTCATCCTCATCAGTAAAGTGGTTTGAAGAGGTTGTTTCTTCTTATTCTTTAACACTCTCTCCATAGACACCCAAATGCCAAAAGCAACTTCAATATAGCTTATTCAGTCAAGGTCTTAGACCAAGTACAAAACCATACCTAGAGGATATGGTATCTACCCTATAAAATGTACAATTCAAAGTCCTTCACTGACTATAGACCACTCTGCTATAGCTCTATTTGTGTTGAGAGAAATGCCATGTATAGTCTGATTTCTAGAGCTTTCTGAAAGAAAAGATGAATTTCACCTTAAAGGCTTCATTCAGCCCACTGTTTATTCTGGACTCATACTGTAAATTCACACATGTTCAAGGACATTTTTTATTTGGTGGAGTATTTGCCATGTAGTACATGTAGCAAAGGGCAGACCGGTCAAATTCACCTAATCGTTTTGGTTTGAAGAGATGTTTAAAAAGCCAGACTCAGGAAGGCCTTAGGTGTGGTATTCTTTTAACTAGTATTATAGCAGCCTGAGGACTCAGGTGGATGTGAGAAAACACCAGTTTCCTTTCTCTGCCAGAGGAGATGTAACCAATAGCCCTCACTTCTCAGAATTTCACCCCTAATATCAACGCTTTTCGTATTCAGGGCAGGGTATCTGTCTCAATCTGCCCCATTAACTAGTTTCATTGGTAATTAAAGACCTTAAGAAATGACTAAACTGCAGGTTTCCCACCTTTCAGCTGAGCATCCTACCCATCGGGGTAGGGAGTCCCATTCATTTGCTCTAGGTCTCAGTTTCTAAAAATCCCATAGAGGGTAGAAGAGCTTCAACAGAAGTGACTGAGGGAGCCCCATTAAAACCTGTCGGTTTGAATGTTTACTACAGAAATCTGCCTTAAAATCCACCGCTTTCTGATTCAGGAGCTTGGTAGCAAATGAAAATTGAGCTGTACGTGTCAGAAGTGGTTAAAGGCTATGCTATGCAAAGAAGGTGTGCATAAACTCACCCTTCATCTTTACCAGAAGAGGGACTGGAGTGAAGGTGCTGCCTTCTGGTCTACGTTTTGTTAAATATTTTTTGAAATCTTCAAGGGAAATAGATACAGCAGAAGGCGTAGGTAGCCTGCAAGTTGGAACACTCCTCCGGGTTTGTTTCTGTGTTCCAATAAATATTTATACAAAGTTGAAAAGTGACAAAACAGAAGAGTTCTCTGGCAATAGGTTAAAAGTGTCTGACTCCCTGACTCCTCCTTCTCATTTTCCAGTTTTGTGAATCTATCCCTTCATTTCCTTTGCTTTTCTTGCAAATGCTTGGAAAACGACTTGTTTCATTTTGGGTTGGACAGAATGTTTCATGCAACATAAAATGTAATTTTGGGAGTTTTCATTCTTCCTTGGGGAGAAAAAAAAAATGTAAAAAAAGTCTACATTCATTTTAATCCAAACCAAAATCTTGATTTTTTTTTTTTTTAACCCAGTCACCAAAGAAAAAAACCCCAATTCTTCATATAGCCTTAATGATAGATTCAATCAATTGCAATTGCTAGATCTCACTTGCTCAGCTGCAGTAAGAACTCCAGGCTACAAAGACAAATTGCTGTAACAGGAAAAGGTGTGCCAAGCACGTCTAAGTAGAAAACAATATGATTATTGTAAGACAGGTGAAAAAGGGAAAATGACAGAGGAGAGGAGAGGAGAGGAGAGGA
>VYXH01006635.1:234451-249078 GCA_013397275.1 Burhinus bistriatus
CAAAAAAAAAAAAAACCACAAAAGCCAAAACCTTCTTACAGAGAAAACTTCAGATGTTATGGAGGAAATGGGTAAATACATTTGATTGTCAAGATGAACTATGATATTTTCAAGCTTGTCTAACTGGAATTAAAAATTCAGGGCCTGTGAACTTCTTGTCTTGTTTCTGTACATGCAAACACTCTCCCATTTGTTCAAAATTGGTATTTTTTAATTTATTTACACACACTGAAAGCGTAAATACTAATGCAGCAACAACAGAACATCCAACAACAATCCTGGTTGCTAAATTTGACAGGGTCAAGCAAAAAATCCTCTGGGGTTGCTTAATAAATATTCAGTCTAAAAAGGGTCAGTAACACTAATCCTGGACTTATCCCAAACTTCAACTTTTCAGAAGACTCTCAAAATAGGCCTTCCACACTAGGGAGACATCCTGCACCAAGAATTGTCTCTTCTTGGAAAAAGAATGGGGCAATGTGGCCTGCTTGACATGAAGAACTAAATTTTATGGGTTTCATTTCTGGAACTGTCACGAAACCATTGTATAATTCAGTCAGCAGGATGGCAGGCATTTTTTCAATTAAAGAAGGTTTTCTTCTATCAAAAAATGTGATTTTTGTAAACATAGAGTTTTGATGTTTGTGTTTTTTAAACAATCCCAACTGATTTTTTATTATTTTTTAAAAGCTTTGACATTTGCTACTTTAAAAGCACAAGAAAACTCCCAATCCTCTCTCTGTTATCTTTGTTTAAGTTTTTCTTTGCACTGGAAAGAAAAAGGTCATAAAAAGAGATAAAAAATGCAATCAATATTTTTATCTTTCTGTACTCAACTCTGGAAAACTGATGAGAGAACAAACATGTCAAGCAAAAATCATTTAAAACGCAACTTAAGTGATGTGATTTTTTTCCATTTAAATAGGCAAAGTACTGAACCTAAATCTGTCTCACCTCACCCATCATACATACAGTGTCCTACGGCAGAAACCATCAAACAACAACTCTGCCCTCGTCTGTAAGTCTGTTTCACCTGGACCTCCCTGCAGCCCCAGACTCATGGTGCTCTGCATGCCTCACACCTGTTTCCAAGGGATGTGCCCCTTGGGGTACCACCTAACCCTTGGCCAGTCCTTTCTAAAGCTCCTGGCCCTGGCGCAGGCATGATCTCCTCACACTGAAGAGTGACTGAGCGGAGCAGTGGTTATTTTGGGGGGAGATCAGTTCCTTGTTCAGGGTCAGTGGATGACCAGAGAGCAGCTTGTGCTGGCCAGAAGAAGCAGCTGCTCTCCGAGATGGGAACAAGCATCCAAGAGCAGAAAATCCAGCTTGGTTCTTTCAGTGTCTATTTATTAAAATACAGACCCCATCTCCGGAAAGGCTGGACTGAACTTCCCAGCTCCCACTGCGAGGGCAGCTTGGTCCTGGCCCCCGGGATGCCAGCAGCCATGCACAGGAGACAGGCAGCCCCCAGCAGGGCTGCCCAGAAGAGTGTCCTGGGGGAACTGCCTGTTCCCCACGGACAGGCGCAGCTCTGTTCCTTCCACCATCGCATAGCGCCGCCATCGCCCAAAAGCCCCATAAGTAAAGGCAAACCCATCCTCCCGTGAGAGCGCGGCTGATGCTGGCCTCTGTACGTGCTCCCTGTGCGTGTGCGGCATGCCTGAGTACGCGCTACGTGATTATGCTAGAAATTGATGAAATTATGCACAATGTTAGGAGCTTCCAGAAAGGAAACAGTAATATTTACAAATATATAAGATGAGATTTCATCAGAAATAAACTATGTGGATATGGGACCTTCCTTCATTCTGCATAAAAAGCACATATCTTACACTTTCGGATCCAATACACTTACCAAAGACAGGAAATAGACCTCAATCAAAATTAATTTAGCTGCGTGACCTACAGAGTACCATGTGCCTCATCTTTTCCTGTATGTACAGGATAACGCTTACCTACTCCTTAAGGTTATTACAAGAACATTTTAATCTGATTGAATTTAGTGTGGCTTACCTACAGCTCTAACAGTGAAATGGATGCATCAGTTTATTCCACATAGCAGGGTTGTTCACACAGAGCCGTGTCCTCCAGACACAGCTACAGACACTCCCCATATATATAAGATTATTCAAGAACATAAGCACATGCAAGAATGGAGCCTAAACTTTGCCTGTAGTGCCCAGCCAGTACATTAGTATTTGCTAGACACTGATAATTGTTATTATTTATTGGTTCTCCTTTTTAATTCTTATTCTTTAATAGCCTGAAGTATTTTGCACAGTGGTCCACCATTTCATAAAATAATGTGTCTTTTCTGAAAGGAATCACGAGTTAATGTTTTTGGTCTTTGCTTCTTTTTACTATTGTACCACTATCTTTTACAATTTCAAATAAAACCATGACTGGAATAAAAGACAGTTAAATTACATCCACATGGATACTAATAAGCAGTCTCTACAGTCTTAGTCAGTCGCCTAACAAAAACACGAAGCATATGGGAAAGAAGGGGGCCTAAAATTAAAAAACAGCAATTCTGTGCTTTGCTTGTTTAGTCTGTGTGGTTGAGGGGATGAGTGTAGGGATAAGAGCGCAAGAATTGGAAGCCTAGTGCAATTATTTGGATGTGTAATGATGTTAAAGGACCCTCACCCGCCCGTGTAGACCAATATGGTATACAATTAGGTCTCTTCTAAAAGCTTCTATTCATTTTTGTTTCCTCTATATCTGTACATCTAAAGGTCCAGGACCTGGTCCACTGTCATTGCATCCAGAACCTTGGGTGGAAGACTGAATAGCCTTACTCCTAGAAGCTTCACTAAGAGCTCGGAGCTGCTCATAAATTATCATCTTTCCAAGGCCCAAAGGTAGGGTGCAACAAACAGCGTGCAAAATGATTCGCACAGGGTGGAAATAGCGGTGAGCGTCCCTCGGCCTGACTGAGCCTATTTGCAAGAGGCAAAAAGCAGGCGGCATCGCCACCCAGCCTGCTCCACTCTGAAATACCCACAGAACTGGATCCATCTTGCGTCCCAGTCTGCGCATTTTACTAAGGGACAATTATAGCTGGGAAAATGTGAAATTTTTCACAACTGCAATTTGTTAATTTCCTGCTTTCATTTCTACTTAGGCAGATAGAATGAAAAATCTCTCTTTTTCATAGCCCGCATTTCTTTGCTCTGCCACAGATTTTGGTACGTTGATGAAAAGGCAACGGTTTTCTCTGTCCTCACCGTGCTCTCAGAAGAAGCGTTCAAATCTGAGCTATCTTATCTGAGAAAGGACTCAGAAATTATGGTGTAACATGAAGTGATCTGATTTCCAGAGGAGAAGCAGACCTCCACCCGCTGCGCTATTCAATTAGCGCTGATCACTACATCAGGCAGCAAACCTGTATCAACAGCAGTAAAAAAGTAAGGCAATTACAAAGTATTTTTCCCCCATAGATCATGAAGCGATTGTCCCGGATGGGTAAATATATCCTCTGCTCACCAGGAAACAGAACTGAACAGAATCTGGAATCATTTCTATCTAAGAAGCAATGATGTCTTGTAGACAAAACAGTGTTGTGCGTCTCAGAAAGCTGGGTACCAAGACCTGACTGTAAGACCTGGGATAAATCACGTAGATTATTTTTTAAATGCCCGCTCATTTTGGACACCTCAGACGGAGTCATCTTTTTCGGTATTTTTAATAAATGTTTTTTAAAGACGCATAGTTCCCTTGTGCAAGAAGGACTCTGATCCCCAGATCCGCTGTTTTAGCCCCAGGCCTCTTCGCTAGGTTCACAGAGGGGCATTTTCTGACAGGTAAGGTGAACGTTTTCCCTTGTCTTTCACAGAAGTGGTGAAAAATTAGTTATTTCTTGCTGAAGTCTTTGAAAAACATACTTCGCCTTAAAGTAGGGACCTGGCTAAGACAGCTCAGAAAATTACGAGCCAGTGAAAACAACAGATTACCACAGAGAACATTATGCAAACTTAACGACTGCAATTCGACTGCAATTCAGGAGAAACATTTGCTTAAGTTCAATAGATCCTTCAGCTTCAGTTTCTGAATGTATGTGATGAGATTATTTGAGTTGAAATAATTATAAAAACTTATGTGGCCTAATGTTCATTGAATGCAGATACAGCCTGCAAAAATTTCTTACAATGCCAGGGCCTTTCCAAACAGATGTTTTATTTTAGTTTTACAAAACCATGCTGTTTAATCTTGTGACATAATCTACAGTTTAGACATAAAAGGATTTGGCATAGACATATACATGTGCACATGTGTGTGTATGTATATATATATATACACAAACACATATATGAACAGACACATACTTAAGATACAGCTTAAGTATTTTAACACTAATATTCATATGCATAAGAGAAATAGTAACGGGAGAATATAATGTACTTGGTATGATAAACTGTACCCCATTCTGCTTAGTGTTTCTGCAGCTGCAACTGTTTACCAAGTGTCCTTCATCAGCAGATAAATATTTCTTTACAAAAAACCTTATAAAACTTCACTTGTTAGCACATCTCTTTAAGTGTTAACTATCACCATACCTCTGAGGGTGTTACTTTCCTATATCATTATAATAAAGTATTTTTTGCCTACGAGTGTTTTGAATTGTGTCTGTTCTGTCCAAGTGTCTGAGATTGTTTAGCTAAGTCGTGGTTTCTTCAACTTCAGCAACAAGTGACTGCACTATTAATTAAAAGCCTTCTGTTACGCAAGAAGTCAGGCTAGACCAGGGGTCCCTCGGTGTTGTCATCACAACCCCTCTCTTCAGGAGAGAAAAAGGACCCCGAGCTCTTATAACATAAAGTCAAGGTATGAAAAAAGAGTGGAGGTACAAAAGCAGAGGACCAATAAGGGCTCCACCCACTCTTAAAATCCGTGTTGCATTGCTGCAATACAGGCAAATTTCCTTGAAACTTAGACTGTGGAAATGTGCCTGCATTCCCACTCTTATTATTCATACCTGCTTGGAGGCAAGACGCAAAACATACATTAAAACCTAGGACTTTGAAGATTAACACTCAGGCCATTTCAGACCCAAACCAGCTCCTAGCCAACATCAAGGAGGCTTAAAAGTGGGTTAAAGAACTGTTCAATTAACGTATAGGATTAAAATGTTGGCACTTTTTTCTTAAACTAACATTTGTACAGACAATTTTTCATTCCATGTCAAATACGACAAATTTTAAAAGCAGCCCATCACAACTCATGCTCAAGCCCAAACCATTGCCACTTATCTTACAATAAAAGCAAACACTTTCAACTTTTGAATACACAAACAAACACTAATACAACAACAGAGAAAGTTGAGGAGAGGGCCTCTTTCTGTTGCAAACACCCCAAGAATATTTCTTTGCTATTCATTCATATTAGACATGATCAAAAATTTCTACAACAGCCTCAGGGAACACCTCCTCCTTTCCTTTTAGTGGGAATGAATCTCCTTCTCTACTTGCAAATTATTTTAGAAGCATTTAATTTGTGGTAATTTAAATTTTTTGTGAGTACACCTTTCAAAGTGAAATTCTGAAAAGTTTTGCAAGAAACAAGTATGCCCCTGAGATTTATGAGAAATTAAATGAGATAACCAGCATAATGCTAGTTCATGGCTGAGCTAGTACTGGAACTTGAGAGTCCTGCTTCTGAGTTCTCTGATGTTAGATTGCATGGATTTGAAAAGATAGACATCTTGGACTCCCAGAGGAAAGTGTTCCAGACAAAATATATCACTGTCAAAAGTGGGTGAGATTCCACTGAAGTCATGCCAGGGGTGAGTTGAGCAATTCGTCTTCAAAGTAGTTCGTTGCATCTTATCTCCAGGAAGATATTAATGATATTAATGGCACATTTACGCAATGTAAGTTTCAACATGCAAATTATCTTTATTAAGACATTTCTTTTAGTTGTTTGCACTTGCTTTCAGACTGAACTATAAAGGATTTGTCACTAGCCCTACAACCTATCCCACTTCTGTTGAAACCAAAGGAGAAACTCCCACTGACTGCAATAGGACACTACTGAACTGTTTAAACCTGGACGAAACCCAGAACAACATATATCGTGGTAGAGGTGTGCTTGCAAATTGAGAAAGCAAGTAAAGGGATAAACATTTTCATCATCATCATCAGGGCTGGTAAAAAGCAGGCTAATTGCCATCCTTTATTTAAGGACCACCATGCATCTCTCTGTTCCTAGGATACAAGTTATCCTGCATATCATGCCATGAAGCATCCCAGTGCTCACATCTAGGATGTTTCACCAGTGAATAAGGAATATATAGCTCATCAGAGCAAACTTCTGTACTGTCAAGGTGCCCAAAACCAAGTATAAGCAGGCAAAAGTAAGTTTGAAGAGCTCATAAATAGCTACAGACTCATGTCAAACAGGAATGGGATGAGTAATAACAGTTTGGTAATGGCTGACCATGAAAGCATGTGAGCAATTAAATTGCACTTCTCTCGAGTTCTTAATTTCCCAATCTTTATCTTCAAGGGAGGAGAGAGCCTGTGAGTAGTGGAGTATGTTGCAAAGGGCCCTTTGCACCCAGCCATCCCGACTCCTCTTCCCCGTATTCCTCAGAGGCGGTAGCCCATAGGCTACTCTGGCATGTGGACCCTGTTGTGGTGGCACCATCAGAAGACTTAGTAGCCGTGCTGCTGTCTATATTCATAACATACAGCAATAAAAATAGACAATAGCTACAGAAAGGCACTCTGTTTTATGCTCTGTGAGTGAAATGTTAGCTCCTGTCCACTGCTTGGGTCTCTCTGTGCCCCCCACGGAAAAAAGAAAACCCATGGGGCGTATCTGGTATGACCCCAGGAATTTGTGTGAACTTCACCCCTTCCTTTTCCTTCCAAACAGCTCCATTCATCACAGGCAGCTTGCTCCAATTTCACACACAACAATGCTCAGAAGAAAATTCTGCTCCCCACATGTGCAGAGTCACCGACCATCCGCTCGCTCTGACCACATTAGCTTCCTCCAGATCTGGGAGAGCAGAGACCAAAGTGAAAGCAGCAGCAGCTGTCTGCCCCTTGATTCACAATGGAGGCAACCTCTGCAAAACGCTCCTTGCAAAATATCTCAGAGAGGTTACCACACTTGCATGATGAGCAGAGCTCTGTGTGTAGACTCCTTCACGTCAGACAATTACTACCAAATGTACTTTTTCTTTCTGTAATGTGATGGGGAACAGTACAGTAATTAAAGAGCAGGCTGAAGGGGATATTTTTAGTAACTTGATAGCTTTGAGATCACTGAATGATCTGCCAGGAGCAAGCCACACACACGTGTGGTTATAATTGGAGTAGCTGTGATTATTCCAATGGGAAAAACAGTTCCATGGGTCGCCTATACAGGGGGTGTTTATTTCTGTGTGCGTGTGTCTGACAGGGGAAGACCAGCGTAAGGGTCAGCATGCCTTGGCTGCTTTCTCCATGGTCCACATCTCTGCTCTCTCTTTTCCTCCTCGAGCATCCCACATGCACAGCCCTTTACCATAAAAGCCAATGGAGGTGCGAGGACGTCCCTTTGGCCAGGTGTTTGTTATAATCCTCCACAGGTACATGTTTCTTGCTGGTGTGAGGCTCGGCAGTGGTGTGAAGGGAAAGGTTGAGAGGAGGGCTGGTAAAGGGGCTGCCAGAGCTCCCGGGGTGGCGGACCATGGATGGGATAGGGATAAAGGGCTTCTGCGCTGCTGTTAATTCCTGCCACGGCAGGAAGAGAAGGAACCTCTATGTCCTGTTCGACACAAGTTAATTTTGTAACTTTGCCCAGACCAAAAATAAAAGGCAGGACAGGAGGTGTGAGGTATCCTCCAGACACAGAGACCATGTGACTGCTTGGCGTAGTTGTCTATAATGGGCAAAGACACAAAAGGGGACCGAGCAGCTCTCTCTTACTCTGGATGGTTACTCACTAGCTATTCTCTGGAGCCTAAATAGCATTGGCCCCAGAAAACACAGAGATGTCTTACACCACCCTGGCTGTTATACTCCTCCTCCTTGTACCAAGTACAGAAATGGGAGAGGAAAGAAACGAGCCAGAATTCATCTGGTTCATGTCTTTTCTTTCCTTCTTCTCTTCTCCTTTTATTACCTACAACTGTAATTTAGCCACTGCTCTGAAAAACTTGGAGCTTCTCTCCAAGAAGCTGCGGGTAATATTTTCTCAGCAGATAAGCAGTTTTCCTACAGGACCTGGCAGCTTTTAAGTAGCCTAGAGAACACCTTACAGATGCAGACAGAACTGTCTGGGAAGATTGCAGTTTAATTCAGGCAGTCAGCAAGCTGGCTGGCTGTGTATGGACTTGAAAAGCATGTGCTTGGATAATGTACTATCCAGATGTTTCAAAGACTTTATGCATACAGAAGACAGACATATTTCATACATATGTATAAACTGTATATGTACATACACCATCTATACAAATATATGTATATAACATACGTTTTACATTGGTGAATAGATGGAAATGATGGAAGGAATTCAAAACTTACTGCATTTGATTGGGAATACCCTGAGACAATGTATATACAGGTTGGCCTGTATAGGCTGTGAAGTCTCCCACCTTGGAGATATTCAAAAGCCATCTGGACATGGTCTTGGGCAACTGGCTCTGGGTGACCCTGCCTGAGCAGGAGGGTTGGACCAGATGACCTCCAGAGGTCCCTTCTAACCTCAATAATTCTGTGATTCTGTGACATATCTTATTTAAAGCCTTATTAATGCCATTCTATCTGCGGGTGAACTCCCACCCTAAGTTACTGTACATACTATACATGCATTGCTTTTAGTCTAGGAAGTTATCCACAGATCTGTACTTTTTTCCCACTGTTGGGAAACTGAGGCCCTGAGAAAACAAGTGATGTGTACTAGCCTTGTACAACAAGCCAGAGCAGAGGCTTGCCCCTGGCCTCTGTTCCACCCTGGCTGCCAAGACTAGAAATGGTAACTCTCCAAGACTTCTTGTTGCTTAATTTTTTTCCTCCTCCTTATTTTCAAACTACTTGGGAAAACATACACTTCCATGTTTTCTTGGAGCCAGCTGTGGCCTCAGTGGCCATGATGACACCATGATTATGCCATTGCTTGAAAGTGCGTGGAAGTGGTATTCTTTTGCTGAAAGATGCTGGGAAGGAGCTTTGATAAAATGCACTTGTGCTTGAACACACAAGTGGTTTTGAGAGCCAGAACCCTTAGTCTAAAATTCAGTGAATGTTTTGAGTAAGAGTCAGCTTTGTAATGAACAAAGAAAAAATGCCCGCACATGAATATGTTTGACATATCTGCAGACCTCCAAGACCGTGATACTTGTGATGCGAGATCAAGATTGAAAGTGGCTGCTGTAATATCACACTGAGAAATAACCAGCCTTAGCATTGGCCATTTGTGTATCTAAGGCACATTAGAAGAGACCCATCACTGAAAACATCCACTGAACAAAACCATGAAAGAAAGTTTCCCACCTACTCCCTCAAGGCAGCACTCAGGGTCCACCCAGTCCAGCTGACCCCTCAGGTCAGCTATGGGCAGAAGAGCAGGAGTGCTTCCTCCCCTCCTTGCTGAGGAATGGCTCCCTCTTTAACAGGGCTGCCTGGAACAGGTTCAGTTTCCCACTCTTTGTCTCTTCCCTGTGTGTTTCCCCTGCTGCAGAAGTTTGCCAAGTGGAAAGAAGACCACGGGCAGTGCTCTGCAAGTGATGAAAATCCCATTTCCCCAAGGATGTTATTAACATGGAGAAGCACTGGCCCCAAAGAGACTACAAGAAGAATATAAACTAAGAAAGTAGCTCCCAGGTGCATTAGCTGCTACTTGAGACTCTCACACAAGCTTGGCAAGCCACGTTAATCCATTTTTCAGTTTGGAAATGAAATCTGCTTCTTTGGATAGTTTATAAAAAATTGCCAGAACTTCCATTTTCTCTGAGAAATTAATTAAAATCAAAGTTTAATTTCACTCTGAGAAAATATAAGCAGCAATGAACAACCCCACACACGTGTTTAAATTTTTCCAGACATTTTCTTTTGTCTACAGCAATGGAAACCATCATTACTCCAACCAGCTGCACAACGCTGCAGAGCAAGAAGATATACGGAGGGCATTTTTGCCCAGACTGCAACAGACTTTCAGTCTACTGGTTTGGCTGTGTGGGGTTGGTATTTTTTTTAAGTCACAACAGCAGAAAGCCACTGTGCAAACAATAGAAGGCATAAACAACACTTTGGAAGGCATTTTTACCACACTCATTGTCATGGTATTTGAGTGCCACGAATGAAATCAGCAGTGCCGGAGAGGGTTAGGAAGGCTGCTCATATGTACGCTGGATGAAGAAATACCTTTGGCCCCCGTTTGCTGTGCTTCCAGTTGAATGCCGTCAGCGTACAACAAGCACTCGCTGTTCCAGCTGGCCTTTCCAACAGCTTCATCCAGGGCCTGATCCAGTCCTCGCTATGGCAAGACCCCCGCTGAGCTCCCTGGGAGCTGGACCCGGCCCTAAAGCTCTGGTTGCAGCAACAGCACCGTGAAATTGTCCGTGCTTGTAGTAAAGTAATTCTACACAGAGAAGTTCCTCTTTGGCGCTGAGCAATCAAATCACAAGCACATTTTAAATGCCAGAAACAAGTGGAGAAACAAGGAGGAGAGAACTTATTTTAGGGAAAGCCATTTGCTTTGTTTGTTCTTTATGTCTTTCTTTGATTTTTTTTGTCTGGGATAGCCCAAGCTCCGCCAGGTCTGCTCTTCATGTTGTTTTATACCTTTATTCTCCCCTACTTTTCAAACTGGTCTAGGAAAACTAAAAAAAACCTACTTCAGATAACTACATTTTTGTGAAACCAGCAAGTCTATTCTAGCGGATGGGCTCTGTGTGTGTTTGTGCATGCATCTCTCTGCATGTATCTGAAAAAAATAGAGGGAAAAGAGCCTATCTTGACAATGGCCACAAGACCTTCATTTTTACTATGTTTGGTCTATATTTTCTATGCCTGTTACCAGGTAGCAGAGCCTCAACATGTGCAGTGTGTCTTAGATGACTAAAATAAATTCATTTCCAAAATATACTTCTCAGACTAATTATCTACCTAAATAAGGAAGAGCAATAAGGGGTAGACCTCTGTGGTAACCTGTACCATCTCAGAGTCATAGTTTGCAGGTGAGCATTACCACAGGTACATGCTTGAGAAAGCTAAACCCAGATTCAGCATCTCTTAAAATAATCATAAAATTCCGCTGGCTTCAGTGGCTGCATTGAAGGTAAGTCTCTGGTAGGGGAAGGTGAAATATTCTGCACAATTTGGGAGCCGAACATCTAGTAAATATTGCCAAAGGCTCTTTCAGTTACTTTTTTTTTAACAAAGAATAAGAAAAAAATCAGCAGCTTAAGCGCCTTATTCTAAAAATATAAAAACAATAGACGCAGTAAACCAGTTCAAATTGAAAGGAGAAACAAACCGATTGCCATTTGTTTTACATCGCAAAACAGTTTAACTTCTCCCTCAAACAGCTGAAGCCAAAATAAGAAGTCACATAGTGCATATTTCTATGTATGAGACAGGCACCAGGCTCATCTTGCAGATTCTAACTGGAGCTGGCCACGTAGGAAAACTTCTCTCCAAATCTTCACTTATTTTGATGAATTTGTCGCGGACAATTCACAAATAGAAACCTGACAGGTGTTTGATTCTTTGCGAATTAGTCACTCCACTCCTTTCTAATAAATCTTTACGTCCTGCTCCTTTGACTTATTCAAGAGAACGTATTGTCTTTTTAAAAACATAATACAGCTATTAGCAAATCATAGTTGTGGCACTGTCGAAGCATTACCGAGTTGAAGAGTGCTGCCCCATCCCATTCTTCTCCGTAGCATGAAGTGTCCCACATGCCTCCATTCTTTCCCATCCTTTCCCTCTTTTCAAGATCTTTCACTACTAGATTGGCATTGGCAGCCAGCCAGCCAGCCAGCACTTTAGCTAGACAAGTGCTATGCTGATATGCCTAGATCTTTGAAGTGTCACACAACAAGCCCAACAAGTTAGTTTTCTTCCTATTTTAATACTTTTCGCAGAGGGCCCCAGCTACAAAGTACATTTCCCATCAGGTTTGGTTTTTTTTTTTCCAAAACAGATCCTTTCTGTGCAAACTTCTGCTGACGACTTCCTTTTCGAAATGCTTTGACCCCTATGAGATTTTTGAGAATATGGCTGAGAGATGACTTTGTAAATGATTTTACATTATATCTACATCAGGTATATACCCTGCCCAGGAGCCCAAGTTCAGAAAGTCATGGTTGGGTTGGTTAACACTATTTTTAATGACCACTGATGTGACATGCTGCTTAGATCAAAGTGCCAACAGCTGTTATTTGTCACTGCTTCCCATCACAGCACATTCTGAACAGGGGCACAGTAATGAAACAAGTAGGGCCGGGTATATCTAAAAAAAAATATTGTGCATCAGACTGAAAAAAACCATATCCTTAAAATAACACAAAATAAAAAAGATGAGTAAAAGACAAAGTATAGTTTATGTCGTTTCTGGCAAGTTCGCCCGTGTCTGTACCCATTGGGTATAGATTTCCTTTTATTTCATTACCACAGCTGAAGCTGCACTGATAGTAAATCACAAGTGGAGCCTCATTTACCAAGTTGGCCAATGAGCAGTAAAGTCATTCCCCTTTCCTCTTATGAAAAGCTGTTAGTGATGCTGCTGTCACTTCCCAGGGGAGAAACCGTGAGCTTCTGGGATAATTGACTTTTGGGATAAATGACTTTTTGCAGGTGATCCTCAGTTTCATCTTTTTGGAGATAATTATATTGCTCAATCTGGGGACAGTAAAGTAGGCTGTGTCTATAGAAAAAGCCTCTCTTTTTGGATGTTGCTGCTTTTACACAATTATGCTTCAAAAGTGCGAGTCCTTCATTACTGCTTACGGTTATGCTGGCCTACCTTTTACACTCAGGTAAATAGCACGTGACTTACATTAAGAGCCTTCCTACACGCTATATTATCTGTACGCCTGCCAAACACGTGAGACTCTTCAAGCTGGCTTCTCCCATCAGGCAGAACCCCTTCATAATAATCTGGTGCTCGTGGCCAACAACAGGGCAATTCGCTTTCCCACATACGCCGGCTTTCATTTCTCCTTGTATCACCGATTTGCAGGCCCAGCATTATGTCACTGATCACCCCGGCAGGAACAACTTCTCTTAGGAGAGGCAACCGTCACACACAGATCTGAAGTACACCACGGGTCCCCAGGACTCAGAAATGCAGACGCTTGTACTCTATTTAATCAAACATTTTTGTTTTCCTTGTTTACTGGATCTGTTTCACTTACTGAACCTGCAGGTAAAGAAAAACTACCTGGGTGTCTCTGCTGCTGTAGGATTGTTACAAGTGGCGAAATCAGAATTTTGCCCTGGATTAGTCCTGAAAACAGCCGAATGGATATACAAGGCCTTTTCCAGATGCACTGCGTCTGCGGCAAGAATCACCTCCCTTCACACACATGCCTGACAAACACCTCTGTGGCAACTACAGGAATGGGTTGAAGATGAGCAAGCAACGTTGGGTGAGGGTATTTTTACCGCCAGTGTTACTTGCTCATTTTCATGGACACCTGTTTCTTGAAGGATGTTGCTTTTCTCTGTGCATCTCTGTCCAGGTCACCGAGAGGATATCTGACCAGTACAGGCTTGTACAGACCGCCACCAAGTGCTCTGGAAACCATCCTTTCTGGCTTGAAAAATGTTTGTGTGAAGGCACAGGCATAACCCTGAGAATCCAAAGCACCGGAGCTCTAATTCTGATTCACCACTTGTTTCCTCCCTGTATAAGTGAGGAAGATTAAATTTATTCTTCCTTCTCAAGGGAGCTGGAAGGAGTCATCATTGTTTGTATTTCTTTTTAAGCATGCAGCGTGTAAACACTTTAGCTCAGTTAAGCTGTTCAAAACTCAGTTATGTTGATTTCCTCAAAATTTCCTCCAATTTGTTACACATTCTTTGCCATGAGGCCCTGCAGCTGAGCCCACGAGTCCAAACACAACCTAGAAAACATGATGTCCCTGTCCAGAAGACATTACAAACGAAAGCCTCGTGCTTCAACTCAAGCACATGAATCGCTCACGTGTACCACGTTAAGCGCATGCGTACAGCGTGTGCATGACCAAGGCCTAAGACTACAGAATAAAAAGCAAAACTAATCAACAGCAGACACGGGGGAAAGCCTGCAGGAGAGTGCAGCACCAAAGAAGGCAACCCAGGCACCTATTTTTAGCTTTTTAAATGCCCAATTTACGTGGGAAGCCGCAACCACACAAAGGTTTCTTTTCGAGGCGAGGGCACACGCCAACTTTCTTTCTCTCTGGCTTACGGGCGCAGCGGCGAACACCCGCTTGGCATCCCTTGGGAAGCGGGGTTCAGGCATCGGGAGCCGCAGCCCCGCCGGCACCTCCCGTCCCTGCTCGGGAAGGACCGACCGCCCCCGCACGTTCTCCCACGCCGCCTCCAGCCCCCCGCGGGCACAGCCCACCCGCCGCCCGACCTCACGACCCCCGGGGCTGCCCGACGCCCCGCTGCTCGCTGCCCCCCCGTCCCCGCCAGCCG
>VYXH01006635.1:249156-284511 GCA_013397275.1 Burhinus bistriatus
CGCTGAGGCGCGGGCGGCGCGGCGGGAGGCGGCGGCGGCCGGAGCGAAGGGGCGCAGCCGGGCGGGGAGATGTCCGCTCCGTACGGCAGCCTGATGAGATACCTGTTCCCAGCCCTGCTGCTGCACGGTGAGTGCGGGGCCGGGTCGGTTGCCAGGGGGTCCCCCCGCTCGCTGGGTGACTGCTCGTGGTGCGCCCCAGAAGCCGGCTGGGTGGCGAGGGGGCCCCGTAACCTCGCTGGTGGGGGGAGAGGGTGGCGGGTGGGTGCGCTCGCCCGTCCTGGGTGCGGGAGTTGGGTCCCGGCTGCTCCTGTCCCGGGGCTCTGGCAGAGGAAAGGTTCGTCTGGATGCCAAAGCGAGCAGAGACCTTGCTCGCTCTGCCTGAACCCCCTTGGTTAGCAGCACCCCTTCGCAAAACGTGTGGGTGCGGCGTAGAGTGGCAGCCAGCCGGTGTGGGTAAAATCACGCAGAAAGCGCCCCGCTCTGAAGTTCGTGTCGGCGGTGTTATCGTTGCACCCCTGTAACTGCTTGGATGGAGCAGCTGGTCCGGGCACCTCACACAAAGATGCTTTACGCTCCTCCCGGCAAAGGGCTGGCTCTACCAAACTCCGGGGAGCTTGGCCGAGATGTCCCACGGGAGCCGCGTTTCACCTGCAGGCCAAGAAGAGGTTTTTGATGTGGAGGTATTTGCTGGGAAGCCTTAGGCAGCGGAGTTTGCCAGCGCCGGGTCGTGTACCCAAGGAAAAATGTTTTGCTGCAGAGCGCAGAGATTCTGGGTGTCATTACGCCCAGTCCTGCTTTGACACTCTCTCAGCTTAGCCCTGGACTGACATTTGTCTGAAACTGCACAGTAGGCAAAATTTTAGTGAGAAAAGCTAGCGTATTTAAACTTAAACTTAAAAGTTCAGCTTGCAAATCTGTGTTTAGGCACTTAAACAGATAACCCCTCTCTCCAGAAAGCCAGCGTTCTTCAAGAACAACTTCTGAAAAGGGGGCTATTTAATGAGCTGCTTAGGTATGTCTAACATTTGGCAGCCAGATTTGAAAAATCTGAGCGCAATATTGTTCTGAAAGAGTGACTCAACCTACTTGGTTACAGCATCATTTTGAAGAGTGTTCCTAATTCTGAAGTACTTCGTAGCATCTAGCCTTCTTCAGTTAAGTTTCTTGGGACCCCACGCTTGCTCGTAAAAAGAGGAATATTTTTTGTTACAATGCAAGTGACCTACATGGATTCAGTGTGAGATCTGTGAGCTGGGGTAAGGATTGTAAAGCTATTCCTGGAGTTGATTTTGTGGAGCAGGGATTGTCTGTCTCTGTGTTTGTACAAGTGCTAAGCACACAGATGGTATTCAATAAATAATAAAGAGCATGGGCTTCTGATTGTGTATTTTGTTTTGAGAAAGAAAGAGGAGGAGACCCTGTTCCGCAGGAGGGGGTTTTATACCCTTCTCACAGCTCAGCTATGAAATCCGGAGAGTGTAGAAATGTGTTTAGTTGAGCCAGACGTGCCGGAACGCCAGAGGTGTTCTTTAAAACTCTGTGATCTGAGATGTAAAAGTCGAAATGGGAGGTTTGAAGTTAGAGGGTAAAGAGAGGAGGTGTAATTACAGGGTTGGACTCCCCGGCTCATCTGCTTGGAATTACAGAGCAGAGCTGAACCCTGGCTGGAGCAGGAAACAAATCAGGGCCAGTGATCAGATCAAAACAGCAGCTGCCAAAAGAGGATGAAGGAGGAAAATCACCTATTTCTTCCATCTGCAGTTATATATCACCAAATAACATAAACCTAAGTTCTTGTAGAAAGATACAACTCAGTGCCTTGTATATAAAGATAAACACCTGGGTCATGTAGCAGTGCACAGTTTAGATCTGAGCTTCAAGCGTTGGGAAACTACTGCCCTCTTACAAACTTGAAAATGAGAACAGTGGCATATAATGCACTGAAATGTTGCCCGTCTAAATGTATTTACCCTGTTAGCTTTAACTTGGCCTAGAGCTTTTCCCTCTGCGCCATAGAGTCAATAAAGAACATCCTTCAGTCAGCGGCTAGCCCAAGTTGGTAATATGTAAGAATAACCAGCAATCCCAGGGGATCGCAGTGTTAAGCCTCTTTACAGCACGTGATGTTTTCTTTTGCATTTCTATTGCACATGGCAATTTAAGGGTTAAAAGCGAGCGAGTGTGGGTGGGTGGTTGAGGGTTTTTAGGGCTTAAAGCTTTATAACACAAGTTAAAATGTCCTGCAAGGCTAAAGCTTCTGCTTTCATTACACTAAGAAATGCCTACTTTAACATCACCAAATTAAAATTTGGAAAAACTTGTCTTCATTAATCAAAATAAAACCTGTACAATGTCCGGGGGGGGGGGGGGGGGGGGGGGGGTGGGGGGGGGAAGGTTTGCAGCTGGAAGTTTTCCATTATCACTGTTTTCTTTGCTTAGACAAAACGCCACAGAAGTTTCAGATGTCAAATGCTAAGATCATTCAGCTCCAGAAAACCTGATTAATAAGAGCTACATTCAAGTGGTTTCAAAACAAATTTGGCTAATTTCTTTTGTAAATGTAAACTTTTTTTTACAAATACAAATACTAAGAAGAAACTTCAGCATATTTCTGATTATGTTACTGTTAGAATAATGAATTAGAAACTTTAGGTAAAACAATTTGTTGATAACATCATGGAAATAGCACTAATAAAGATGATGAAGACAGGACTGCTAGGCTTTTCAGAGCAGAACTGTTTATGCTTTTAAAAGTTCTCTGCCAATATTGCTCAAATTAGTTACACAGAAGTGTTTTATTTCAAAACTGTTCAGAAAAACAATAAGTAAATGTATTAGAAGATATAAATAACCGTATTCATAAAAAGGACAAGTATTGTGCTCCATGCTAGAGGCATATGTGATCTGTTCCCCCAGTAACATCCTGCATTTGGAAATCTGGAAGACAATAAAGAGAGAAAGAGAGGAAGACACACTGCTTAGTGTAAGACTTACAGAGTTTGCAGGGAGCGTTAGAAGATGGCCTCAATTTTATTCACAATTTCATCAGTGTAAATTCGATCTCAGTTATCTCTGTAGCTTTACTGTGGGCTAACAGTGGTATGATGTAGGTGCCACGAACAGTAAGGGCAATTTTTGCGCTTTGTAGCATGTCCCGTTGGAGGTGGGCTGCCGGGCGATGAAGCCCAAAACCAGCCTCAACTATGCTGAAGGCAAATGCCTTCAGCTATTCAAGGCAAGGCTAGTATTTTATTACTGACGCGATGCTTTAAGCAGGGCTGATAAAGGGTAGGATCATACGTAGTGAGCTTGTTTAGCATTGTCTTTACTCAGACACAAGTCTCATCGGCGCTGGGGGCAGTTGCACCTGAATAAATCCTGGTGAGGAGGTGTGAGTGGAGGACAGGGCAGAGGTCTGCAGGCTGCAAGGCGGATGTCTCTGACAGAGGGCAGGTGTTTCCTTCAAAGAGGGCAAGACCAAGCTACTGTTGATATTGAATTGCACTTATGGCCCAGTGCTGCACCCACTCATGCCAGCAGCGCAGTTCCTGCTGCCCTGAAGGGAGGTGGGCTTTAACCCTTCGGGGCTTTGTAAAGAAGCCCACGCTTTGGGCAGCGGCATTTCACCTTGCATGGGTAGCAGCAGGCATCCCAATTAAGAGCTGAACTTCAACTTAGCAGAGGCTATGAGCTGTGTAACTGCTTGGCGCTTGGTTCTCTGACCTCTTCCAAGACAGGGCACTGAGCTGTAGGATAACAGAGGACCTCAGTTCTGGGCCAGTCAGCCTTGGAGGAGTTTCTTTTTAGCTGTCCCATCTAAACATACTTTAGATCATTGAATCATCATAGAATGGTTTAGGTTGGAAGGGGCCTTAAAGATCATCTGGTTCCAACCCCCCTGCCATGGGCAAGGACACCTCCTAATAGATCAGATTGCTCAAAGCCCCATCCAGCCTGGTCTTGAACACTTCCAGGGATGGGGCCTCCACAGCTTCCATGGGCAACCTGTTCCAGTGCCTCACCACCCTCACAGTAAAGAATTGCTTCCTGACATCTAATCTAAATCTACCCTCTTCAGGATCTTCCACGCTCTGAAACGTTCATTTCGCGTCTCTTTGAAAGCTGTACCTGGAAACTCTGGATGCACAAGGAAGGCAACAGATACCTGTGAAAGGAAATCATTGTCCTGTCCACTTCCACGGCCATAAACCCCAGCTTTCCTTTCCCAACCCTTTTGTTTGTAGTAGCCAATTTAGGTCCCAGTCCTGCAAGGGACTCTTTGAAGTTTCAAGTGCAGGGAAAACACTGGTAAACACAGACCGCGGCTTGGTTACGGGACGTTATATTCTCCATGGCAATTACGTAAGTTTGCACTGTAGCTAAAAGCCTGTCATGGGTGTTATCTAACACTATCCCACATGGAGAAAGCGCATAATCCAAATGTCTCTCTATTTAATTGTGCAGGGCAACTGCCCAGATAAGGAGAGCTATAAACTTAATCCAGCCAATTATTTTTTATCTGTTGTAAGGTTTTTCTTGAGTTTCAAACAAGTTCTAACTTGAAAAGAGTTTGCTGCAGAAATAAAGCACGAATGTTAAAATGTTTCTGTCGGAGGTGAAGCCGTCACGTGTTTTGAACTTGTACTGTCACTCGAGGTTGTTTTAATGCGTAATAAAATGCTGCTCTTCTGGATTCACATTGCTATAAATGAAAGAGAAATCCCAATCTGCTGAGAAATCCCAATCTAAATCCAGGTTTGAATCCTACTTTCAGGTCACATTTATTCTCTCGTTTAGCAAAGGGTGAACCTGCTGAACACCTAGTAGCTTTGAGTCTGGTTTGAAGCGCTACACTTGGACATGTTTGAAGCCATGGTTTACATTCTGGTAGAGGTGTTCATTAAACTGATTAAATCTAAACAGTTTAAGATTTAAGATTATTTGTGTTATACTTCTGCAACCTGGCATAGCTGAGAACAGAATTTGGCCAGGGTATTTAGGCACGAATTAAATTATAAGAATTTGTGTTCAAGCGCAATTGTACTTACCATTATCTCTCTTGCAAGTGTACATTATTTGCATACTATTTTTCAGAAAACCGAAACTTTTTATTCTAGCAGCTTGCAGTTTTTTTGCAGAAATGTTGGCAGAGAGCTTTGTCATAGCTGTTTTTGAAACACGTTTGGGTAACGGGCTGCCAACAGATTGCCCTTTTAAGATTTGTATTTTACTTGCAGCTGTGTGCGGAAATCTTTGAAGAACTTGAAAGTAACCTATCTCCCCTTAACAATTATTTTTATCTGGAATGGTTCTTCCCACATCAGACACAGGTTTATAGGTGAACCTGAGAGCCTGAAGTCCTCTGTCTGGTGCAGTGCGTGCTCCTATCCACATCTTACTGGAGTGGCAGGGGTGCTGACCCCCACTTTCCTTCTCAGATGGATATTGCATCTGCCCCTGTCAAGTGTGATCTCTGAAGGCCTGGGCAGGGATCCCCAGCCAGCTGTAGGACCTCTTATACCATTTTCAATTAGTTTGATGCTAAAGCTGTGATCTACACTGCTAGGGCTTGATTATGAAAAAGAAGTTCATGGAATCATGGAATTTTCAGAGTTGGAAGGGACCTCCAGAGATCATCTAGTCCACCTCCCCTGCTGACGCAGGAACGCCTAGAGCACATTACTCAGGACTGCATCCAGGTGGGTCTTGAAAATCTCCAGAGAAGGGGACTCCACAGCCTCCCTGGGCAGCCTGTTCCAGTGCTCTGTCACCCTCACCATCAAGAAGTTTTTTCTTATGTTTGAATGGAACTTCCTATGTTCCAACTTGTGCCCGTTGCCCCTCGTCCTGTCGAACATCAGCTCATCAGAAAATGCATTTGTTTTGCTTTGTTTTTCTAGCTGGCATTTCTGATGGATTCTGGAATTTTCCTTTTCCTTTTGGACTTGCTCCTTTGCATAAACAGCCACCATGGGGTGGCTGATACAATCTTAGGACCTCTGGTTGTGGTGTAGCTAAAGTGAAAGCCAACCGGAGGCTTCACAGAATTATTGCTATTAGTCTCATGAAAAGATTGGGTTTTGTTTGAAGTCTGTCACACTTCTGAGTGATAACATGGTGGATTTTATTTATTTATTTATTTTTAACAAGTGGGTAAGATTCCTTCGTAACACACAAAAATTTAAATCAGTCAGAGAGTCTGAGATACTCTCAGTTGAGTCTGAGATACTGAGATGGCTTGTCGTGGAGGTACTGAAACCTACCATCTGTCTGTGCTGTAGAGAATAGCAGACTTGGATCTCTTTGAGTGAAAGTAGTGGCTCCAACTATGTTGCAACCACGTCTAGGCTCCAAAGTGGGCTTTTAAAGAGCCATGAAATTATTTTCCCAGTTCTGTGAAAGCACCTTGAACCTTCCAGGGATGTCCCATCTAACATGGCCAAATGGACGTCATCCCTTGCAGGACCTCGGTTTTGCAGAACAGTTCATTGTGCACTGCCAAGGGTGGAGCGGGGGCACCCTGCGCTGCCGCTGAGCACCTGCTGCATGCAAAAGCACAGGAGGATGATGTTCAGTTTACTGCCCTATGGGGGAAGCGTATCGCCTATCTTGGTGTTTGATCTTCAGATGGTACAAGGGGAAGTTATGGCTCCTTTGTATGGTACTCATATCTCCAGGCATATGTCAGTAAATATAAAAACATTGAAATGATTACTCAGTAGGGAGGGAGCCTGTGCTAAATTATTTCCTTGCACCAGCAACACAAACATAGTTAACTGTCCCATTGCTGCCTTTTAATTTTATACTATAATTCATATTCTGATATTCACATCCTATTGATGTGATGTTGCCTAGCACGCGTGTGTTTTCTA
Organism: Burhinus bistriatus; assembly: GCA_013397275.1. Classification (NCBI taxonomy): domain Eukaryota; kingdom Metazoa; phylum Chordata; class Aves; order Charadriiformes; family Burhinidae; genus Burhinus; species Burhinus bistriatus. Next base: position 256,029 of record VYXH01006635.1, read on the forward strand.
CATCCCTTCCTCTGTCTCTGCAGCCTTCGTTGTGTTCTCATGCCTGTCTCGATTACCTAAACTTGTTCCTGCCCTCACTTGTCACAGTTGCATGGACAGAGTCCCAAACAAATACCCTCTCCGCAGGTACAGATCTCTAGGCTTATCGATGCAAATCTCCCTTCCATCCACTGGTTGCAGTTTATTGTTTGCAAGCTGGAGACAGAACTACATACATGTGACAGGGAGAGCTGGGACCCCATTGCTTTTGAGCTATATCAAAGAAAAGACACTGTATAATACCACATAATGTTTGACTCCTTTTCAAAACCCCCTTCTTTTCATTATTTCCTCCAGGGAATAATTGGGAATGTATAATGTGGTTACTGCATTTTCTCCTTTGATATGTGCACATACAAGATGGTATCCTCCCACAGAAGGATTTTTGCTTGGAGAAATTAAATGCCCAAGTATGTTTAAATGAATAAATCATTCATTTTTAAGTGTGTCTGTATTCATGAATCATAGCATAGACATGAGCTAGGCAAAATACAACTGCTTAAAAGCAAATAATATAATAAATATGCCTTGGAAATAGTCACTTGAGCCATTTCAAAACCTCCTCTTGATAGCAGATTTCAAACGCTTAAGAACTTCAAGTGGAAATGTAAATTTTCAAAGACTTTTTCAGTGTGAGATAATTTGTCTGCAGCAGACATCCTGACAGATACGTTTCTGTTGAAAGTTAGTACTGATGGCTACAGCCTCTACTGGGTACCTTGCAGGAGGTGGCACTTCTGACACAAAAGGTGCTCTGAGCCCATGGACAGGAGCACTCTCTCCATTTCAGAATGAGGTGCTGAAGTAATGTGGGCTGTCGGAGCATGTGGAAACTTAGAGATGGAGAAGGGTGTTAGAAGGCAAGTTCTCAGTCACTAGCTGTGATTTGTAACAACAAAAATAAATATGTACTGGTAAGCTTACCTGTACCTGGCTGAACTTGTTCTCCTGGAAGTGTGAAGGTTTGTGATGTCTGCCCCATACCCACAAGGTTTCAGATAAAACAAATAAGCCCAAGTTTTTGAGAGAGTCAAGTGCTGCTCCAGACGAGGTGGGCTGCAGATGCAGCACAGCACAGAGCTGCTGTGCAGAGATGCTGGCTTTGGCCCCAGAGGCTGTACCGCCACATACGTGAAGCACTATCTAGTAAATCCTGCCTCTCCAAAAATGTAGTCAGCTCAAGCAGAGAGTCACCCTGCCGTGGCTGTATCATTTCTGAAACAGCCGTACCATTTCTGGCTGCAGAATGGGAGTTGTTTGGCGTTAACATGAGTGACTCTACTCATCAGCATAGGAAAAACCTGAGAAGCCTTGACTTCCAGAAAGGGAGAAGTATTGACCCTCTGAATATCAGGCTCCTTTAAGGCCATCTCAGACAGCATGCTCAAATATCAAAGCATCCCTAGCATTTATTACCCTTTAGAAAGTAAGGCCATAAATTCTCATTCAGATAGAAGAATTATTTGTAAGCTGCAACAAAGCTACCAGATTTTCCAGTAAAGACTTTGTGGGGTTGTATTCATTAATCTCATTAAATCTTGAGATCATTCAGTGGTCAGCACTGTTTACATTGAAGTATTTATTGTAGTCTTTCTGATCATTCTTTACCCTGCCTACTGGATAAGCCCTTGCCTTTGTTTAGCTTCAGAATTGCTATTTTTAAATGGTTGACATGTATTTATATTTTTAGCAATGCCATTTTCCCAGGTGTTACCCAAGTTTATTCCGGAAGAGCGAAGACCTAGCCAACATAATGAATCACTGACACCGTTTTCTTTTTTGCAATGGGAAATGGCAAAGGTTTGAAACAGCGTCAACCTAAAAGTGAATAAGGCTGCTTTTCTTGTAATTTTTGTCGCGATGCTGCACGCTGCCCAAGAACGTGCCTAAGTGTTAGATGGGGCCTCAGGCGTTAGGCAGCTCAGCACGATGTAGGGTTGCACCATGCACTGGTGGTCCCCAACAGCCCGGTTCCTGAGCCAGGTCAGCCAAGAGGGCACCAGAAGAGGTGGGAGTGAATCCTAGACCTTGCCCCTGGGAGCACGTGTTAGCGAGACATCCCTCTCCTGAGAGAGCCACCCCAACTTCCCGGGCACACAACCAGCCCCTCCACCCCATATTTGTTTTCTAGCCCGCTGGTGCTTAAATTCCTTCTGTCAAAGTAATACAGTTTCCAAGCCATTATGTAAGGTTCATGTTTGTCACCTTTTAACCTCTAGATGTGCGTTTTTCTTTTGATCCATGTTTTCCAACATGTCTAAGAGCAGGCTGTGCCTAAAAGAGTGAAGATGCATTCCTTCTGAAGCTACGTATTCATTTTGTTCAATTAATATTGTCTAGAGAGAGCACTGGTGGGTTTTGTATGTATACATTACTAGAAACCAAAATTACTGTGTGCTGGAGATAAAATTAGCTTTTGAAATTCCTTTACCCCTTTAAAATAAAAATAGCAGAATCTGCCTTTAATTGGCCACCTCAGTCATCACAGAGGCTTCCTGTGTGCAGAGGCTTTGCTTTTAATATCTGTTTTCCCTTGGCTTTAAAGAGTAGTCTTTATTTGCAAGTTTATTATAGAAGTGTTCAAATTAGAGGTGGACTGAAATCACAGAGTTTATGTCCGGATCTGGATGCAACTTTCTAAAAGGTTTTTGATTGTCCTGCCCAGAGATTACAGAGGTGTCTATAAACTTCAGGTTCAGACCCACATTTGCTGGGTGTGGAAACAGAACACTTTGGTTCAAGCCCTTCTCTCCAGTGTATTTTGTAAAGCAAATTTATTTAGTTGATTATTAGTGGGCTGACAGAGAGGAAGAGCTTCCCATATTTTATTTTTCTTTAGATAAGAAATGTAAACAGTACTTTCCTAGACACATAACACTGTGAACAAGTGTCATTCAACAGAAGATGTTCACAACCTCCTTGATGGTGTTGAAGTCCTTCTCAGCAGGGTCTCATGATAACTTACACTCTTCTATCACAGGGCTGGGAGAAGGTTCTGCTCTTCTTCACCCGGACAGCAGGTCCCACCCTCGGTCCCTGGAGAAGAGTGCGTGGAGGGCTTTCAAGGAGTCACAGTGTCATCATATGCTGAAACACCTTCACAATGGAGCCCGGATCACTGTGCAGATGCCTCCCAATATTGAGGGACACTGGGTCTCTACTGGGTAAGGAAAGATAAAACAAGATGCTTGAGTGATATATGTGGAAGAGAAGAGAAGAGGGGAAGGAAGCGGAGAAGGAAGGATGAATATTCCCACTTTAAGCAGCAGGGGAAATATTTTCTTTAATATAGTGATGCTCTAAATTCCAGATGCTTTCTGTATGTTTATGCATAAAAGGTGAAGGTGCGGAGTTATGTACATTAGAATAGCATGCTATAAAGCTGTCTTGATGAATCAATTTATAGTCTGGATTTTAAGCAGCATGCTGTGACATATCTTTAAATCTCTCTTTGAGTAGGAAGGAGCCCAAGTTGCCAAAATGGATGCTTAGTCAAACATAACATTGTGCTATCTTTGACTACATGCATTAGATCCATTGAATGGGTCCTTGTTTTCAGAGCATGTGTCTAGCACAGGTTTTATTAGCAAAAGAAAGTAAGAAGCTGTATTGCACCAGTTCTGTTACTCTGTATGCATGATGACTTGTAATTCAGAGAGCTATTCTGCTTTCTGTGTCTCAGCAGGCAATAGCCACATGCTTATTTGAAGTGACTTGTAGTAGGAAAGACTGGGGTATTTTAACAGAAAGGAGTGTATTTATGTTAAGCAGTATGAATGTGACAAGGGGGACAAGTTTGAAGGCACATAAGGACTTTCTACAGGAAGTGGAATTTAACTGCCATTTACACCTTTGGAAAAAAAGAAAGAAAGAAAAAAACAACAAAGAAAAAACACAAAACCTGAATATTACATGGTCCAATTTCAAGCCAAATAGAAGTTTTGCATTAACAGGCAGAAGTTTGCACTAACTGCCAGCCCTGTTGAAAGTTCGAGTGGAAAAGCTGAGGACACGATCCTGCACATCCTCTGCAGACCAGAGCTGGTGGAGCTCCACTGAGAAGCTTCTACAGCAGCATAGAAGCCAGTTCCTTGTATTGTTCTGTAGACATTTGGCATTTTGCTTTCTGATGTTACCAGTCCTTTTGCTAAATCTATCATGCAAAAGAGAAGAATAGATGTTTGATAAGCTGCTACTTTTTTTCAGCGAAGAATTGAGTCACATGGTGGTCCCTAGACAAAAAGGAAAAGCAGAACGTCACTCAAAGTATTTAAACCTACAAAGATAAAGCCCTTCGTTAGATATGATCACCGTGAACCAGTATATTAATAACTGCGTAACAGCAGAGGAAATTGTTGGTTAATTGGCAGGCCACAGATGCCTAGTTCCTATTTACTCCCATTCATGCCACGGGGACATTAGCACCCAAGTGTCTCTGTAGACCTGTGCTTAGTCTTGTTACCTGTAGTGTACATGATGTGCCACCTTGCTAAAATTTTGTTTTCCATCACTTTCTGTCTTCCCACAGCTGTGAAGTTAGAGCAGGCCCAGAGTTCATCACAAGATCTTACAGGTTCTACCACAATAATACATTTAAGGCCTATCAGTTTTATTACGGTGGCAATCGCTGCACAAACCCTATCTACACATTAGTTATACGTGGCAAAATACGTCTCCGCCAAGCATCCTGGATCATCCGAGGGGGTACTGAAGCTGATTATCAGCTACGCAACATACAGATCATATGTCACAACGAAGCAATAGCCAAGAAATTAAGTGAGCTGGTGAACCACACGTGTCCTGGATTTATACCAGAAGATAGCCCCTGGGAGCAGGATGTGAGCTACGATTTGCTGAGAGAAGAGAATGGCTGCGAATGCACCAAAGCTCTGAATTTTGCCATGCACGAACTCCAGCTGATCCGCGTGGAGAAGCAGTACCTGCACCACAATTTAGACCACCTTGTGGAGGAGCTATTTCTCGGGGACATTCATACCGATGCTACTCAGAGGAGGTACTATCGGCCCTCCAGTTACCAACCTCCTCTTCAAAATGCTAAGGTACGTGTGTGTCTATATATGCCCTCTTTTTAAAAGCCTAGTGACAATGCCCACGTTATTCAGCTTTTCTGAGTGAGTGCGCTAGTGCAACCTAAAGTGTAGATGTGGTTCTAAAATAAAAGGTGGATTGTACCTTACAGATGATGCAGCCAATTAAAAAAAGGTCACAGAGCATATTTCTTGAAAATAGCAACTCTTCTGTGGTGTATGTGACTGCATCAGATGTGAAAAAACCAGTCTGATGAACTAAGGTCAATAAAGGCCACTCTGAAGATGGAATCAAAGACTTGTATGCAGAGGTAGTGGCTGTTGGCTGGGACCATGGCTGCAGGCTAGCAGCTGAGAAGAGAGAAAGTTTGATACAGGACTGAGAAAGGACAAGAGAAACAGGCATCAGTATAGCTGCGGGAGTGCCAGGGAAAAAGTAAATCAAATTGTATCACCATATGGAGGCTGGGTGATCCATAACCTGAAGAGAAAAAGAGGAAATTGGAATGTATACACATGAAAGGGGCAGCATGAAGGGAAAAAATCTAATGGGCTGTGCACGTCGTGGATCCAGGCGCAGGCACAGACATCAATGAAATGAAAAACAGGTGAATTTTGAATGGGGCTCTAACTCCATTTGATAATTCAGTTTTCAAAGGAGCCTCAAAGTGCCCTCAGCTTCATTGGAAGCTGATCAACCCATAGTAAGTTAAATAAAAATCAAACAGGAAGAGTAGACACTGATGGCCTGTCGCGGGAGGGCTGTCTATAGATCTTTCCTGGTGACATTTCAAAGGCAGGCGGCGATTGGAACCACATTGCCGGCTGCTGCTGCCGTCATTGTGCTCCAGCTGGGCACGGCCGCAGCATCACTTCTAGCTAATGGGTTATCACCATTTTTAATCATCTTGTTGCAACCGATTCAAAAATCAGCTACAGCTTGTCAGCAATAGCAGGAAACACAACAGGGAAAGGGGGAGTTTTGATGAAAAAGCCTTGGCTTTCCCTTCCATTCAAAACCGTTCAGCCTGGGTTGCATCTGCCTGTGAACATCGAATTTCAATGATTCAGGACCTTACGTGATCTGCCTTTAATTTTTTTGATAGCCTGGCCTAGTGATAATTGTAATCCACAGTCAACTGTGCCTCTGTATGAATGCTGCTGTCATTTCTGTCTGTCATTCTTAAGCTCTTTTCAAGTGACCAGGGACAAATTTGCTGTTTCTTTTTAAACATATGTTTTCCCAAAGTGGAGACTTTCAGCAGCAGCAGATGAACCACAGCACATTGCTCATCAAAATGTTGGATTCAGCAATTTTATTTTTATTTAATTAATTCAGACAAGCACATCGACTTTCTCTTTGCTTATTTGGGAGTGAGGGTTCTTTCCTAAATCTCTTTCTTGCAGGTATCTGTAGGTACAAACTATCTGACACCATCTATATGTTGTATCTCTTCTAGAAAATATCGTAGATCTTTTTCTGACCACATGAAACAAAGATGAAATCTTGATTTAATTTACCCTAGCTGATTGTTTTTTCAAGTCTATCTGGTCAAATCTTGTTGTCTTATTATGGGCTGATGGATAACATAGTAAATGCTTACACTTCCACCTTGTAGTAATTTCATTACAGTCAGAATGATCAGGTGTACTGTCCACCAGCTTTATAAAAATAAGATTTTTGTCCAGGTCTGCTGTAGTTTTAGGACACACTGGTAACGATTTTCCTGCCTGTCTCTTCTGCTACAATAGCATCACTTTTTCCGTCCAAAATATAATGCCTGTAAAATATAGTGCTCAAATAGAAGGGATCAAATCTAGCATAAGAGGTCTATTTCTTGAGCCAGGTTAACCAAATAAACTGTGAGAACACTGAAACTCTCCTTTATGTTCACAAAGCCCATTATTTCAGGCATGACCTGATCCATTCTGACCTGAACATGTGACATATCTATGTGGAAGATAAGAGCAGCCTCAGCCGGCCTGCCTGGGTCACTCTGCATACCGTTATCCTGCAGTCCCGCATGTCCGGATGGACAGATCCTGCCCGGGGGTACCCATGCCCTCCGACTAGGGGGAGCCTGCAGTGTGGCTCCCAGGGGAGGCTTCCATATCATATCTTTACAAGAACTGGTGGAGAGAAACAGGAAACAAGCCAACTAGTTATCCATTGGTATTCATGAATTACAGTGCTTCCAAATAAGATTTTTGGTAGCCAGGTCTTGGCAGAGGCTGAATCTCAAGGCTGAATTTATGACAGTGGAAGCCCATTCATAGGAATACTGTTGGCTACAGAAAGTGCTGTTACTATAGAAAGCACAGGTTAACTCTGAGTACACAGAATACGTACAGATTCCAGCTCTCCATGATGAAACTGCTGTAGTTTAATAAATGGGGGCCCCAGGTCCTGACTTGCAGGCCACTGCTCGACTCCCAGTTTGGCCAGTTATGACTTCTGGAGAGTTACAATACCTCCTCCAACCATTGCCTGGAAGGCCGGCTTGGCTCCCACGATGTATGTATACAGCATGTGGATTGCTGGGACATCAGTCTCAGCTGGAGCCTTCAACAGCAAAAGATGTGTAGATTTAACACAAGTTTAAAGTGTGCAACAGCGCAGCTTCTCTTTGTGTTTTTTTGGTAGGTTCCCATTGCTCAGATTTGATGTGAGATTTTTTTTTTCTCAAGAGGAGTTGAGCCTGTTGATACTAGGCTTTCAGCACGATACAAATAACAGTACCCCTAAAAAATGAACCTTTGCCTCAGCTGCCATGAAAGACTTCTGCGTCTTGGTTTGTACCTCACCATGAAGTTCTCTGTGCCAGCAGGTTCGCAACCTGACCATCTGACCTAGTGTTTGCCAAATGTAGGAAGAATAGTAAGAGAGATGCTTTTTTTTTTTTTTTTTAATGTCCAGGCAAACATACCGCTGAAAGGTTATAACCCTTCTTCTTTGAACTCTTTTCCTTTTCTAATTGTTGCTCCACTGGGACCCAGCTGAAAATGAGTTTAAATGCTAAATTGAGTTTAAAACTACAAGTCACAGACTCCTCTGGAAACTGGACACCATGAATAAATAGAAACATTAAATCAACTTGTTTTTTTAAGGTTTCTACAGTCATACCAAGAGGTTGGGGAGTCCAGGAAATTGCTTCTGAAGTGAATCAGGTGTATTGTGTGGAATCTTTCATTTAAGGCTTTTTTCATTTCCTTTTTATTTATTTTTATTTTAAGCTTATAAAGGCCTGCCTAAAATAAGTTAAGAGGATTCACATTTGGAGTTAAATTTATAGTTAAGCCTCTATATAGAAGAAAGTTCCACCCAGCTCAAGAGTTTACACAGCCTGTAAGTTGGATGTGGTAGCCACATTCATTACTTATGTGGTTGAAATGAATGGTAATTAAAAGCAAATGATTGCTGGATATGTTAGGAATGCCAAAGCCACATGATCAGGACTTTAAACAAATAGAATTGGACCTTCTCCAGATTCCTGCAGCAATTTCACCACAGGATGGTAAATCAAAAGGGCTGTCCAAAAACCAGACAGCTTTATGCTAAGCTACAAATCTGAATAAATTCACAGATTACCATATCTCAAGTGTTCATATAAAATCAGGGAGCTTTTAAAAATATATATGTCATCTCTTAAGGCTTTACGAATTCTCTTAGATAAGAGCATACCTTAAACAAATTCCTCCTGTAAAATACATGGAAGTTCTTTGAGTGCAGCTGATGAATAGGTCACTGTTTAGATTTATCTTAGCAGTCCTCTAGCCTTGCTCAAGATATCAATTAAGACTTGCTGATGAACGGGGCTGAACATCTTTGATGTCCCTTGATGTTGCGAGTTTATCAAGGGATTCAAGCTGTTGTGCATGCAGCTGCTTTTGCCAGCACGAGAGAGCACACGGTTGGAAAGACCAGGACGGGGGAACTGCTTGGCCATCATCACACCTATTATACAAATATTCTTGATTAGGACAACACCAAGGAGCCTGGCTGATTGGTCATAAAATCACACTTTATTTACGAATGCATACAGGGACTTGTAGCATGAAGGAAGGCTTGAATGCAGTATTCGTTGGCTATGTGGAAGGACAGAAGATGTTTTCGGAGATATCTGCTCTAAAACTACAAGAAGTGTATGCAACAGCAATAACCGGGACACTTATTTCACATGTAATTGCCTCAGCAATAGTGCTTTGTAAACAAAGAACTCCTCGTACTATTTTATCATCTGACAGAATAATGGAAAAGATCAGAGCAGGGCTGTGATGACCAGTCATTCTAGTTAGATCGTTATTTAGGAATAGGGCTGGAGTGGTCAGGAACATCACGAGAAGCCTAAAATGTGCTAGGATAACCTTCCTTCTGCCTTTGCCATACTCAAACATTGGCCAGCCACACACTCAGTAAGGCATTTCCCCTTTAAAATGCAATTCCAATGGATCGATTCTCTATTACAAGTTTATTTGCCACTGGGAGCTCACTCCCAGCAGCACCTGGCACTTGCAGCTAATACAGATTCAACATATGGAGACTGGTGCTTGGGCTGCGCTTTAGCCAGGCAGTGAAAGAACAAAGCACACAAATTTTTTTTGTGCTTTTGAAAATTTGGGTCTTCATCTCTTTAAAACTCGATGACTTCATCTATAGAGGAATGCTATGTACTTGAGGAGCTCCCAGGGAGATGCAAGCAGAAGTTAATAAATAGATGTTAAACATGTGAAGAGCCTCAGAGAAATATGCAAAACATTATCTCAACCAAAAACTGTAATTTTGGAGGACACAACTCCTTTGTTTGCCAGAGTAGTGCCACTAGACTTCCAGATTAAGCCAACACTTGAAGGGTTTCTTTTGTTCATTATTACTTGCAAAAGACTCTTGGTTAGGGAAATTATGAGGGGAGCGAAGAAAGAACAGCCAGAATAATGTTCAAATACGTTAATTCCAGGTTTATGAACAATAACAGTGCATGTGATGCCCTGGAAAGATAAGAGAAGCAAACAGCTTCTAGCTGAGGCTGGTCCTTGCCATGCTCGGGAGTGCTCTTGGCCATGGCCTTGCAGAAGAATGTTCCTTTGAAGGTGCCACTCTGCACTTGCTGCCTGCACCAGCGTTAGTGCTAGGCAAGGGCTGAAGCAGAAGGTTGCTTTTCACTCTCAGTGAACCTTCAGAACCTAAGCGTCGCTTTTAAAACACTATTCATCTTTGTTGACATGACTATCACTGGCTGTTTTGCAACTGCAGTAAAAGCCTGCCCCAACACAAATACAGTACTACAAATTAAAATTAACTATTTAGCCTAGCAAAATAAAACAGAGGCCTTCAGATCAACTCAATATATGTATCTAAATAACTGATGCCTTCCTTGTTGTTGGCACTAATGACAATTGCTTCATCTTTTGTAAGAGGGAAGGGAGAACTCGCTGGTAATGCTGCTATGTGGTTCAGAGGGCTATATAGGTTGCTTTTTAAAGGCATAATAAACACAGAAGGCAGCTTTATTTTTAAATACTCTGTTCCTGAAGATGGACATTCAAGCTGCCCCTTTGGGTTTTCCGGGAATTTTTTTTGTTGTACTTCCCAAAATAGTCACATCACCATAAATTAGTGTCATTTTAATGGGATAGATGACATGCGAGCACATTCATCTGAGAAAAAGGCCGGGTTTCTCTTTGTTCTTGTCTTTTGCCCAGGCTGAAGTAGTTTATATCAGAAAAGAACAACAAGAAGATTTTCGCATTTCATGTTGGTTGTGTTTATTTCAGTTTTATGCAGTCTTGTGCAACAGCATTGACATCATAGATCAGACAGTTGTGTAACGGTAATGCCTTCGGATTCCTTCACTATCTTTCCCTTCATGGGAGCAGTTAATAAATACCGTTCCTCAATATCTTAAAATACATGGTATGCATTTGCAGATAAATCTGAACATATCTCCACCCTCCTTCCTGCTTGCAGCCTCTCTGTTCCCCACCAAAAGAAATCCCAAACTGACAACCCTGCAAAGGAGTTACCACTCTCTCCAGCATTTCACTTGCTTCAAGTTTTTTAATTAAAGTCTTAAATCTTTGTTATTCTTCATTCCCTTTGGCAGGCTGAATTATAACTGTGTCAACCATCCTTGTCAACTCCCCAGAGCCAGCCTAACACACATTAGCCAACTCAGCTTCATATGAGGTCATGGAAAGCCTGCAAATTATCACTTTTGTGGTGGAGAGAGATTGTAGCCGTTTGTTAAAGTGTTGTCTTGGTCTGCAGTTAGTTATCTAGAGCAGCGGAGGAGCGGAGCTTGATACTGTACTGAGCAATTTGTAAAAGTGTCCTTTCTGTGGACTCGGCTCCTTGGCAACGTGAGGCAAAGCCATCAAACTTTTTTTGTTGAGTTAGAAGCATTTCCTTGAAGACGTTCTCCCAGGGGTTTCCATTTGTACTCATCCTGGGAGCACTCAGTTACTAACACTAAAACCTGGCACCTGGTTTTGTCAGGTGGTGAGGTTTAAAGGATCCTGACCGGGCATGCCTCGTTCCAGTCCCGTCTAGCCCTGCCCGTGACACATGGTATTTGGGTGGGTGTGAGAAATCATTGCTAAGCATGGCTTTTCTTTCCCCTCTTCTTCAGCGCTTTCCCTCATGGTAATACGAGCGTTCACATGGCAGGGGTTTCCTACCCCAGCTTTTGTGACTGTTGGACCCTGCAAGATGCCGGGCCACCGGTTAGGTCTGTACTACACATGCAGTTCGGGCCTGAGCCTGCACTTCAGGAAGCCTGATGCCTGGTGCCTCACCACATATCTCCCTGCAACGAGGATATGCTGGGTGAAACATGCCGGATCCAGCTGCTGCTATGTGCCCCTTTTGGTGACATTGCGTAGCCAATGTCAGACAAGTTGGCCACAGGATCCACCCTAAAAGAAGCCCCAGATGCAAGAGCAACACGATCTTGTGAACAACCAGAGCCTGGGTTGTCTTGTGTGGGCTCCACAGCTTGGTCAGGAGCATCTTCCCTGATGATGGGAGGGTGCAGAAGGAAGCCAGGGTAGGTGCTGGGGCTTTTGCTAGCCCTTGCTTCTCCCAATACTGTATAGATGCAACCTTTCCTCCTTTTCCAACCATGAACAAGATGGGCTTCTTGCCACGCATCAGCCAAAGATGGTTTTATATCAGCCGAGAACCTGGCTCTTCCAAACAAACTTCCCACACTACAGCCACCAGCACAGATGTGGGAGCTCAGAGAGCAGAAGTAGAGCCTCATAGAAGTATTTTTAATGTCAGTACATGACTTAATAAGGCAGGATATTGCTACAGAAATTTGAAATAAATGACTTTACTGGCATGGAGTTATTGTAACTGAATGGGGCGGTGGTGGCAGCAGCCCTTGAGGAGAGACCAGGCCCAGCTGGCAGTGATGTGGGGGACAGGGAGGGAAGGGTGTACTTAAGAGTAGCCACATTGAATATATAGGTTTGAATAAAAAGTGAAAGTTAAAAGGCCTGAGCCCCAAAGGAGGTGTTACAGAAAGAAGCCACTTCTCTGCCAAGGGTTTGGGGTTGGGTTTTGGTTTGATACTGGCATTGCTGGGAGGGAAGAGGAGAGCGAGGAGGAGTCCAAAGACGGCACAGCTGATTGGAAGAGCGTGTGCTTTTCTGTCTTACCAAGGCAGAGCTGGTACTTGAATGTCTTAACCAGGTTATGGTATGGGAAGGATGTGTCCACTGTGCAGTGGCTCCAGATAAAAACAGAAGGAGAGATGATTTCTGAAAATACTTTGGGAAAGTGCCGTGTAATTTCATGCAAGTTTAAAGACCTTGCAGGTGTAAAAGAAACTGCTACTGAGAAAACTAATCAGGTTCACCACTTCTCTGAATTGTCCACTGCTTTTCCTTCACCCAGGTCAGCTCTGAAGAGCAGCAGACACGCATCTGCCCCAACAACTGGCATCCTATAGCAGGAATTGCCATATTTTTGGATGGTTTAGGAACTTGCTACACATTGCTACCTTCTATGCTTTTGTCTTCTTAATGTGTCTGGTCTGGTAAAATACCAACTATTTGCAACTATAAAAGATGACAGCGAGAGCTTGTCAGAAAATGTCAGAAAATTCCCTATTAAAAATACCCAAAAAGCCTGTAAAAATGCTTTCCTCATTTTTGGAAAAGAAACATTTGCTATTCTGTGAAAAACAGAATAGCAGAAAACAAAATTTTGCTTTGTGTCTCTTTTCCTCCAGACTTTGTATATTCAAAGACGTATTTTTCCATACCCTTTTTTTAAAACAAAAATCTAATGAAAAACGTCGAATAAATTTTTCAATGTGTTCTGCTAAGAAAGTATTGCATCTCTCAGAGTCTAAGTAGTCTGAGCAGTGACTCTTGCCTTAAAAAACAGTAAGTTATAGTTAAGATAATCTTAATTTTCCATTATGTAAATAGCCAAATATCAGAATAGTCATCTATTCTAATTCTACAGGGGAAAAGTTGAGTTACAATTTGAGCTGTTTCAGACAAATAGTGTTTTAAAATTTTTGGATTGAACTACAGACACATTTTCAAGATATAAAGAATAAATAGGTAGGGGAGACACAAGGTGCTTGGTTGAAACTAACTATATTTTCAGCCTCTTCTTTACTATTAGTGCTTGGTTATTTTTTCCCCAAGTACAATTTGCAGTACATCCCTCAGGTCCTCTTCTTGATATTAAGCATTAATTTCAGCTTCTGCTTGAACCACAAGGAAAGGGTAGGTTTTCTGTACATTTTGAAAATAGTTTGGTCCATAGATGTCTTACTCTGTAACAACAGCACCGAAATACAAAGGTGTTCAAAGAAAACTAGAACACCTTCCAAAAAGACCTCTTTACATGTTATTCAAAGCTCATTTCACCATTGTTCAGAGAGCATCCCAGTTGCGTGATAGTTTTTTGGCCTGGCCTATAAAAAACACTCTGAATTGATTAGAGGCAAATTAGTCCTAGGCAGCCATAGAATCCCATAGAACTTAAGAGAAAATTAAAGTATGCTCAGAAGGTTTATGTTTCTGACTATCCACAGCAATTGGGAAAAAGATCAAGGAACCTCATCCTTGTTTGCTTTTTTTATTAGAAACCTCCCTGCTTGGCTTCCAAAGCTCTCTGGCCCTGTTACCACTTCAGCCGAGGCAGCAGGAGGGAGGGATAAGGAAAAAAGTTGGTGGAAATTTTCAGATCACAAATTATTTTCTCCCTGAGTATAAGAACTGAGTTTCCAGCCAGAGATTCAAGCTTATTTCAGCCCACATGGCCTCATGGAGTAATTCAGAAACTGGCTTTAAAGAAACACGCAGGAGGGTGAGGAGTTGGGGTACCATGGATTTGGCATTGCAGAGGTGCAAGGAGGCACCCTTCCCCACATGTTCATGGGAAGGGATCTTCCAGTCATTGGGCAGCAGCCATTTCAGAGGCTGGTCCTTTTAGCAAGACCCCACTATTAAAAATAGTAAATCGTACACCTAAGATAATCAAAACATAGAACAGATGTTCATCCTGTCTGCTGCTCATTTTATAGCTTTTTAGTTTATGTCATGCTGAAATGAGCTTTTTATTAGAGAGTACTTAATCATGTTTGGACTCGAATGTCCTCTACCTCTGTTCCCTGTTTTCTTTGAACGTCTGTTTTAGAAAATAATCTTTCCCTGAGACACAGGCAAAGGGAGTGATTTGCAAGGCCTCAGCTAGTGTAATTAAGAGCCAAGAGCAGCTGACCTGAAAAGCAACAGTGAAAAACACAGTTAATTGTTAAACATAAAGTACTCCATAATTAAGTCAAATTGGCTCATAACAAAACTACATCTTTCTCTTGACCATTACTTGGACAAAAATCGTACTAAGGGAGTTTACATGTGGCATATTCTTCCACTAAGAAGTTTGTAACTCTTTGAAGATAGTATCACAGCAAAAAAAGGTTTAAGTAGGCTTAGATTCAAGCGCTGGTCTTGGGGAAGCGATGGGTTCAGGGCACGTCCCTGTGAGGTACCTGAGCCAGCCTGTGAAAGCGATACTTCTGCTTCCCTCCTCACCACCCCAACCTCTCCCTGTCCCACTCCCTGTTTGTTGCAAAAACTGCCTGTTCACCTCAGCGCCTTCGTCCAGGCACATGGACAGTAATTAGAAGGCAGGTAGGTTGGACGTTTCTTAGAGGCGTAACTGGCCAGACCCTCAGCGCTGTTGCAAAGCTGTCGGAATTAGAAGGGCTTCACAAGAGTTACAGCAGTTCAAGATATGGACCACAGAGGTCAAAGAGCCAGATGAGCTACAGACAAGTGTTTATACTGCTAAACTTCACTTTGATTTCTGTGAGTTAACCTGGACCTTCCTTGAGCTTGCCCAAGGAGTCACCTCCACTCACAGTGTAATGAGAGCCAGCATACTCGCACTGCACGAGTTTTATAAGTTTTGGGAAGTAACTCCTCCTTGTGCCTCAAGACATAAGCCCACCCCTGATAAGGAGAAAGGGTCTGCTTGTAGTTACGATCTTTTTTTTTCTATCGTGGACCTTCTTCTGCCCACTCTGCTGCTAGCCACAGCCAAGGGACTAAGCAGCTGCAGATGTGACCAGTCTGCACCTTCTACACTCGCAGTATGATGGAGAAGACATCAAACAATGATAATACTCCCTGCCCAGCATCAGAGCCTTGACTGATATTACCCATGTTTTTTAATGTCCTAGAGGAGAGAAGAAACCTAAAATCACTGCTAGACAAATGGAAAAAAGAACATTAGTGTTTGCTAGTCCTTCCTGGTCAAAAAAGTAAAAAAAAATATTGCTGCAAATATGATCGATTCCAGATCTCCTTCTTGTCTGTTCGCTAGGCCTGAGAAACAACAGAGGAATCCCACAAACAGGCAAGGGTGACCAAGAAGACAACAGGCAGGGTTTCTGTTTGTTTTTCTCCAGATTTTGAACAAGGGCAACAGAAACCACTGGTTCCCAGGTTAAATTGCCTTGTCTCACAAACTGATTGTGGAGGACAGGCTCGTGAGAGGGAAATGTGAATATAAACCAAACCACCCTGCCTGGCCCATACAGCTCTGCCAGGGTCTCCTCTGGGAGATCATAAGAGCTTTCAGCTTCACTTCAATAGAAAAGGAACTGTAGCAGAACTTGTCTCCTACTGTTGACCAATTCAGCTCATACAAGCTATGTTTAGTTTTATAACACTGTCTTTTCCTCGCTTTCTTGCTCTGCTTTATGTGAGCGGGGCAATCACAGCAATAAAGTTACTGTCATCAGTGCAGTTTATTAGCTGTTAAAGTGTTAGTGACACCAGTATGCCCCATGGCGGGGCAGTCACACTGGAGAAATGAGTGCTTGATAGACACCAGCATCTTCCACAGAATAACCCCTTGGCCTGGATCACTCCAGGTGTCCGTGCAAGGCAGCAACGGCATCTTTTGGATGTTGATCTCCAAGAAGACAAAGTGCTGTTTCTATGACACTTGAACAATGTGTGTTTCTTTGGTACTTTGGTTGGCAGTGACGGAATCGCACGCCTCATCCAACAGTTTTCTTGCAGTGCCAGCAGCGCTGCCAGGGACAGGGCGGACACTCAGCTTCTGGCATCTCCGTTCACAGCTGCAGCTGAAGGAAAATGGGGCAGCTCTGCCGCTGCCCGAGACGTGCCAGGGCAGTCTCCACCTTTCTCCAGCACCAACTTGCTTCCTAGCCATTTATGTCATCTGCCCCCCAGCAATCCTGAGGCGCAAACCAGCCAGTAAACCAGACCGCTTTCCAGAGAAAATGACTGATGTCCTCTGAAGAGAGCTAGGGATTCAACAGACCGGTTTCATAAGTCCCAAACAAGCTGGCAGATGAAACCTGGTGAGATTTTATTGCAGGCAAGAGGAAGGTGGACACTGGACTTCAGTCAGATTGTATTTGAAGGTTCATTCCACACATTTTTTTTATAATAATTATTATTATTTTATTTTTAATCATATCCAGGTCTCTGAAATTTCTGTCAGCTTTCTGACAGCTCAGTGTTGTTATTTAACCTCCTACCAGTCCTGTCCCAAACAGAAGAGCTGTAATTATCTGTGTTTCTATGAACTAAGGTTAAGTCACACAGGAGGGTCACACAAGAAATCTAGAGCAAAATAGGAAATGTAACTGGGTCTTGGTTCCTCTCTTGAGCATCAGAAAATCCAAACTGAAACTTGCAATTTCAGAAACCGGCTCAGTTTCACAGTCCTTACGTGTTATATGTGCTTTCAGTGTTCAGGAGAACCAGATGTTTTGCACCAGCCTCTGCTGTCAGTTGCTATGGCACAAATGTGTGCTAACTTCACCAGTTGCAGATAATTACTCAATTAAATGTTCTTTGTATTTTCACTAAGATATTAATGGCCCTTGCACCTGCTTGTAGAATTTAGCTGAAAAATGTATCTGAAAATTAGTGAACAAGCTTCACAGTGGGAAAGAACTGCATCCACTTTAATAGCATGCTGACACGTGGTTCCCAGAAGACCATGTGTTTTGGGGTGGAAAGACCTCTGGAGGTCACCAAGTCCAACCTCCTACCTCCTCAAAGCAGGACTGTTGGCCAACACTGGTCCAGATCAACCTGAGCTGCATCATTTATAGTTATTTTGCACATAGACCATTGTTCTACATCCCAGGGACGTAGAACAGCAGAGTTCTCATTGACTTCACTGACTTTTGGCATCTTATCTGATCTGCGGTTGGGGCAAATATAAACCCTGTTTAATATGTGTAAACGGGCTATATTGCAGGAGTTGTATGTTGATTCTCTGAAGCTACCTACAGTCATATTATTGGAGAAACTCAGGGCACTAATGAAGCCTGGGTAGATGCTGCCCCTAAAGTGTGCCATTAGCTGAAGGCAGTGAGTGGAGAAATGCTGACTCCACAGCAGCTCACGTGGACTTTAAAGTACAAGCGATGAACATGAGCATTTACGTTACGGAGGGAGCTCAGAGAGATCTCAGAAAAGAGGGCTAGAATGGGGGGAAAAGAAAAAATATTTGTATAAATCTCTGTCCTTGATGGCTGCGTGGGCAGCTTCAGCTCTTAACTTGGTGCGCTCTTCGGAAAACACCTCGCACCTTGAACAAGGTGGATGTGAGTAACCCCCCCAGTGCCTCCCCTTCTCTCCAGGAAGGATCGAGTGTCTTTGAAAGATGAAGGCACAAGCTGTCTGTGTGGTCTTTGCCTTTCACTCTGACTATAAGCCTGCTTACAGCTCAGAGCGCTGCCCCTCCACACGTCACCAGCTGACTAGAAAGCTTCTACCCTCAGGTAAACAAAGAGCACATCACCAACCCAAAACAGGCACCAAGAAGACAGGAAACACTGCTTTTATCTTGCGAGGCAGCATTTATTCTTCTTGATGTAATTACTTGTCATCAAGGAAATGAGCTAAAAAATTGGTTTCGTAATTCTTTATCGGTCCATAAAAATTTACTTCAAGGTTTAGCAGAGCAGAGACAAATGCTAATGCTGCCGGCTCTCTTGCCATTGGAAAAATGCAAAATGCAGTTTGAAAAGAGAATAGCTAGGCCAAACTCTTTTGCCAACAAGAGAAACCTTGCAGAGGTGGAAGCAGTTAGCCTTAGGAACAACGTACAGGTCTCTGCAGTTTCAGATGTCAGGGGGTGGAAGCCTAAGCGTGAAATTCCCTCCCCTCCCACCGTGGACTCGGAGCCTGCACGCCTCTCGTAAGACACCCCCAGTGCTCACGGACAGGGCTGGGGGTACCCGGCTGCTTGAGGCTGGCGTTTGGCTCACAGCGGTGAGCTGCTGTGGAGCCCGGCAGGCACCACGGACCCCGGTCCTGCTGGAGAGGGACGTAAACCTTTTCACCATGTCTGGCAGCAGCCGGACGCGTTGTACATTTCACAAGCTTGCGTTAGGGCTCGGAAAATCTGAAAAAGTTTAAAATTGTTGGTTACTGTTCTCCCAGGCTGCTACCCAACTGAAAAACGTACTTAGGACACCCATGCCCATCTATGGTACCCAAAGTTAACAACTAAAAGGAAGACAGATGCAAAATAAGAGCTCAGCAAATGTATTCATTTCTAACACAAGAGTTGCCAAGTCCTTAGTATTTTTTTTTCCCATAGTAAATTACCATCTGCCAGCTTCTTGTATGAGTTGAAGGATAAAGTCAGCCTTTTCTAGATCCAATAAAAAGCTGAACTAAAATGTTAATTTCAGAGAAATGCAGATGAGGGAATTAATCTAACTCCACTCCTGCTGTGCAGTCTTATACATACAAAACCAAATGGTGCCATGTTTCAGGTGCTTTGAAAGGTGAGAATCTGCAGAACATTAAAAAGATAAGAAATAACAATGTATTCCTTAAAACGTTGAGCTGGTGTCGCTTCAACATGAAACGGGTGGCCTGATTCATTGCCCTCTATCACAGATAATGCCTAACGAGGGTTTCTCTCTACTTCGTTTCAGAACCACGACCGCACATGCATCGCGTGCAGAATCATCTACCGGTCGGACGAGCACCATCCTCCCATCTTACCCCCTAAGGCGGATCTGACTATAGGGCTACATGGAGAGTGGGTGAGCCAGCGCTGCGAGGTGCGGCCGGAGGTCCTCTTCCTCACTCGGCACTTCATCTTCCACGACAACAACAACACCTGGGAAGGTCACTACTACCACTACTCTGACCCCATCTGCAAGCACCCCACCTTCACCATCTACGCCAAGGGACGCTACAGCCGGGGAGTGCACTCGTCCAAAGTGATGGGCGGCACGGAGTTTGTGTTCAAAGGTAGAGTGGCTCGCTACACTGGGGGTGGAGGTGGCCACGTAGTTACAGACCAGAGCAGAGTTCGCTCGTAACGATTTGGTTGCTGATGATTTCATTCTGTCGTTTTCAGGAGTTAGTCATTTCTTGGGAAGTTTGCAGGCGTTGTGTGAATGCCCAGCCAAACTATACAGCTGCACAGCATTTCACACCACCGAAGCAATACTCATTGAGGCGGAGATCTTTAAGTTACAGCACAAGAAAATAAGATTTCACATCACTCAGTCTTGGAGTGCAGACTTCAAGTATCTGAGCAAAGTGTCTGAGATTAGATCTGTGTCCTAGGGCTCCTTCAAGCAGAGAGAAAAAAGCACCTCCAGAAGGCATTTCAGGTCAGAAGTGGTACAAATCATCTTCTGTTGAAGACAGATGTAGCAGCATGTGTCTTTTCATCAGCTTCCAAGGGGCCCTAGAGCAAGTAAGGATGTCCCCAAAGACAGCTCTCATTAATCCCACCACAGTGAAGACGAGGGGTTTCAGTTAGATACATCTAAAGTACTTTGGGAAGCAGTGCTCAGTGGTGACGCCACCCGGGTCCCTGCGGCTGAGAAGCCTTCCTGTGCAAACAGCCCCGTAGCCCCCTGCTTAGAAAAAGCTCAGTGGCTTTAACCAGTCACACAAACAGACATTTCCAAAACATGATGTCCCACCATGGCGCCAGCCCCAGTGGAGCCTCTGGAAGCCCCAAGCACTCTGCGGGCTCTTGTCCTTATTTCAGTTTCCATGTGAGAAGCACATAACTTCTTGTATGGCTCCAATTTAGGAAAGCATCTAACTATAAGAAATAATTTACTAATCTGGAGTTTTCGTAGGAGGCAGGAGATGATACCCTTGCCTGTCAGAGATTTTACTCTCTACAGCTGCATGCAGCATGTCCCAGCTCAGCTCCCGGGGTAAAATCCAGCTTCTGCTTAATTTCCGATTTATGGTATGCCAACTTTCTTGGAAACATTCAAGGTCTGGTTGGAGAGAGCTCTGAGCAACCTCATCGAGTTGAAGATGTCCCTGTTCATTGCAGGGAGGTTGGACTAGATGACCTTTAAAGGTCCCTTCCAACTCAAACTATTCTATGATTCTATAACTTACATCACAGATCGAGGTCACTCATTTGGTTTTGGTAAAACTTTTAGGTTCACTTTCTGTAGATTACCTTTTACACCAGCTAGGACGAATAATGTGAACTGTAGAGACATTGAGTCAAAAATCTGTTTATAAAACCTCAGAATAAAATTCCCAACAAATCTTACTGAAAAAAGACATATATGCTGTAAATGACCTGCAAGAGTATTCGGGATTTTGGTGTGTCAGCAGGCATGAGGGCTGGTTATTTGCTTCTGTTTTGGTCAGCGTTGATCTATTCAGACCCCCTTTTCTTGATATACAGTGTCAAACACACACCAGAAAAAAATCTCTATTCAGCTTTCATAGGCTCATTCATTTTGGCTTTTCCCAACTTTTTAAACTCAGCTGAAAAATAAAACTTTTATGTGCCTTCAGCTCCTTTGAAATACAGGCAACTTGGAACTGAAGAAGCTGCAGCACTTCTACGTTTGATACTGCAGGCTGCAGCCACTGTTTAGGTATGAGAAAAAGCATCTCTCTGTAGTTCAGCAGTATGTCATAATTCATGCAAAAAAGGACAGGTAATATAAGACAGTGCAGCTGTGGCACTTCCTATATTCTCCAATTGGAAGTAATTATTTCATTAGCTTTACAGGGTAACGTGTTAAAAAAAAAGACAAAAAATACATTATAAACAGCCCTACTTATGGATTCGTATGGATGGTAGTAAAACATGAGTAAAATTTTATTGTTTCCTCTTTTACTTATCTCCTAATATAACCAGCTAGGCTTTATCTCTAAAGGATTGTCTGGAATTTATGAAAAGCTGTGCTTACTGTCTCAGATATGTGGCCATCAGGTTTTCTTCAACCGAGTTTATGTGTGTGTGCGTGTTCTGTGCGAGAAGTAATTACGTCAAAAACTTAAAATGGTGCAAACAGATTTGCTGGCCACACCTGCAATATAAAAAACTGATTTAAGAATGAACAAGGAGAGACAATTCTGATTTCACAGGTACACCCCAATCCGCACGTTGTCTTCGCTTTTGTTTTTGTCCCTCTGCTAATAGCTCCTCTCTTCCTCCCTCGCAGTGAATCACATGAAGGTCACTCCCATGGATATATCCACAGCCTCTCTGCTCAACGTCTTCAACGGGAACGAGTGCGGAGCACAGGGCTCCTGGCAAGTTGGGGTTCAGCAAGATGTCACCCACACAAACGGCTGCATCGCGCTTGGCATCCGCCTACCTCACACCGAGTACGAAATCTTCAAAATGGAGCAGGATGCCCGGGGCAGGTACTTGCTGTACAACGGCCAGAGACCAAGTGACGGGTCCAGCCCCGACCGACCAGAGAAGAGAGCCACTTCCTACCAGATGCCTTTAATTCAGTGCGCTTCATCCGTACACAGATCTGAAGAGTCACCAGAGGAGAATAAAATAAGGCTGTATAGCAGCAGGGCACCGGAAAAATATCCCAGTACCCCAGCTCTTGCTTTGGTGTTGTTTATTTGTACTGTGTCATATTGGGACATTCTCAGCTAGAAGTGAAACTTATTTTTCATGACTACATAGCCAGGATTCCACCAGACTGGGGGTTGTTTTTCTTCCGAAAGAAAGGGACATTTATTTTCTTGATGCACTTGAATGCCTGAGAACTGTTGTTCTTTTCCTTACTTCCCCCCTCCTCCTCGAATCCCAAACGGCACTCGTTTGATGTTTGTGCTTTGAACTTCATCCAGTCTGATCCCTGGCCTGACATGAC
The DNA here is from genome assembly GCA_013397275.1 of Burhinus bistriatus. NCBI lineage: Eukaryota > Metazoa > Chordata > Aves > Charadriiformes > Burhinidae > Burhinus > Burhinus bistriatus. The sequence continues at coordinate 278,761 of VYXH01006635.1, forward strand.
TGCACAAAAGTAATTGCACTTTAGGACTGCAGACTTTTGGGGGGAGGGAGGGGGTCTCTTTTTATTATTATTTTTTAACTGCTGGGGTGAACATTACAATCCTGCTTCAGTCGTCTCTGCCGTCTTACCGTTGTGGTACTCTTCTCCCCGGCGCCCGGTTTCTCATCAGAATTTAGCTCTGGGGAAGGGCTCGGTGTCATGCCAGTACTGTGATAGCAGCTTCCCCCTGTGACTTCACAGCTCTGAGGTAGATATGTATATAAGGAGCAAACCCACAAAGATTTATCTTGTCATTATCTCACAGGTCATAACACAAAAAGAAACAGAAAATCAACAGCCCTCCAGTCAGACAGTGCTAAACGGTTGCTACTTCTAATTAAAAAATATTCCAAGTAATTTAAGCTATTTTTTACAATTGTTAAGTTGTAAAAATAACCAGTGATTTAATATTTTCTCATTCCATTCCCTTAGCTATGTAATTGCTTGAAGGCCTCCCTTTGTATCTAGCGCGTAGTTACAACCAAGCCCCCTTAAAGCCAGACAGAAGCAGCGTTTTTCTGTCAGAAGCACGCAGTAGAGGTAAGTTGCCGATAGAAGGCTGCAGGGACTTCTGTCTTCGTATTCTTGAGGCCTTACATACTCTGCGGGCAGTATTTGTGCCTTGGATTTTGTGTCAGCCAGGTGGGCAAAGTAAAGAAGCAAGTGGGGTCTTACATGTTCTGCGACCCTATTTAGCAGCGTATTTTTAGCGATGTGACCTCATGTAGGAACAAGTAAAGGGTTGCAGCAGCAAGGACGCCACGGCCCCCAGTATTGCTTGTAGTTCAGAGACCAAGAAAGCAGCTGGAAACAGCCGCCTCCATGGGATGGAGGGTGACTGGCCTAGTCTTACCAGAGGGAGGAGCAAGAGTTGCACAAATGCAGTCACATCCTGGCTTTTCTTCTGGCTGGGCTGTCCCAACACATACCATGGTTTCATCGAGCTTAAATCAGCATTAGTTTGGGGAGAGACTGCTGGGAAGGTACACAGGTACGGCCCTCCGAGAGCATTCTTCAACAAGAGGCTGCCCTGGAAACCCTCGGGTTTCTCCCAGTGGCCAATACGTCCTCGCGTGCACACTGATGTGAATCGGAGCAGACTCTGGAGAGGCAGCAGGGGAGATACTTAAGGGCAGGAAGGAGGCACAAGTTCATGGATGAACCACGCTGCCCCACTTCAATGGGGAGCGAGCTGAGGGCACAGCTTAACCTTGCAGCAGTTGAGCTGTGGCCTTTACTGATACACACACGTGTCTTGGCTCACAGGAGGAGCAGGAACCCGTGTAAGAAACAGAAGGGGTAAGGTCATAGCGTTTCTTCATCAGTGTCAGCAGCTTCTAGCTGCCCAGTCCAGTACTATGTGAGGAAAAAAAGCCTTTAATGGTTATCTTCAGCGTCATAGGAAAAGCACGTCTTGAATGAAGGTCTTTCAGCTTTACACAAGCAAGTCTCCATACTGTGTGCTATAGCAAAAGCATTATTTGAAAACACAGTGACAGCATGGACCTCGCTAGCAAAAATAGCAGGAAGAAGCCATTTGAGAAGCAAATGGCTACGCTCAGGCTCCCTACCTCCTCAAAGTCCATGCCTTCGTGACAGTTTTTCCAAGCTGGTATCAGCCTTGGATGCAAATTTCCTCACAGTGGGAACAAAACTGGTTGACCTGGTTTTGAGACAGCAGGAGGAAGGAGGGGAAGGAACAATCATAGACTCTCACTGCCAGGTCAGATCACATCTTTCATGTTTTTTCCTCAGACAGACGACAAGTCAGAGAAAACTCCCTGAGAGTCAGGAACAGAGCTCAGGCTGGCTCAGTAGTCACCAGAGAAAGAGTTCATCCATCCATCTGATATCAGATCCTCCTTCAGCCTGCTGAAAGGAGCTGAAAGCCAACTCACCATGATGAATCAAGCCCTATGAACTACAGCTGCTCTGATCAGCGTTTCTTGATGATTTTCTGCTCCACAGAGTCAAACCTACTTGATGAGTCAGTTCGGGATCCATTGCTGGTTGGGAGTAGGAACCAGGACCAAGTTTGGTTTTCTCTAGCTAGACCTGAGTTTTGTATTCAGCAGATTGACACCAGCATATCTCCAACCGAGTTCCTGAGCTATTACAATCAAACAAGTCCCTTAAATGCTAGCTTTGTTTCTGACTTCTGCTTGAGACCTAGCGGCATGAGTGAATGCACATTAGTTTTTATTTATGAGGATGGGAATGATGTGATGTTCCTTAGATCACATAAGACAAGCTTCTTTCACCACCATCGACTATTCCCACATTATGTGATCCTATCTCTGGAAAAATATCAATGACTAGAAGTTGTCAGACCCTGTTCCTTCCCTGTGCAGGTGCAACACACAACTCGGTCCCAGTGGAAATCTGCACCTGCTTGTGATGCAAGACTGAAGCAGAGAGCAACGGACACGCTCCGCAGCATGGTGTTCTATACTCGTCAGGGCAATGACCTGCAATTTATTAGTGCTTTGTGGTTCCTCTGTAAATTGCCTAATGTCAGAAATATTACACCAGTTTCAAGAGAAAGACCTGCCAAGTTCTTACCTCTAGAAAGCACATTCATGTCTCAACTGTTCTGAATCGCAGACTTGCAGAGATGTAGTTTTTCCAAGGCTTACTGTTACACTAAATGCAAACATGACACAACATACAGATTCTACAAGAACTGCTTTTTTTTTTTTGTCACCTAGAGATAGTTAAAAGGGAAGCACTTGAAAAAGGCCTTCCTAATGCATGGCCAGAAATCGGATTTGGGGCTCCCCTAGTTTATTTGTAGTGTTGACCAGAAACATGATTTTATGATCTGCATTCTTAGCATATGCTGCACCAGCTTCCCTCCTTGTGCCTATATATTTTTTTCTTTATTTTTCTGTTAGCCAACAGAAGCTAAGTTGGACAAAGATACAAGTAAGTCTTCAGAGTGCACAGTTTATTTGCCTATCCATGTTCTCTGCAAGACTTCTCCTAGGTTACAGGCACAGAACTAGGAACTAAGCTTCCTTGATCTTTTGGTTTCATCACGCACTAAATTAATTGCTGCACAGCACCATATATGTTTGTGATGCAATATATTCCATTCATTTTATTTCTCCAACCTGACCTCATGTGCTGGCAGCCCTGGCTGCTAAAGAAGCCACAAGTGGTTTAGCAGTGGAAGACCTACAAATGGAGTAATTTGTCCCATACTGAAGCAGCGAAGTTTTGAAAAGTGAAACAATTAACATTGGTAGCTTCAATACCTGCCAATGTTGCCAGGACAGGTGAAATTTTTTTTCCCTCAGCACCACTGTCATATCCTACTCAAGGAGCCACCTGATCGAAGAAGCGGTAACCTGAAGAAGTTCTTGCACAAATTGTTTTAACAGGTTCTATTTAAGAAAAAGGACAAAAGGGATCAGAAAAATCAAAACAAGTGTTCTTGCTCTGTTTCTATACCGTTTACATATTGTGCCTGCTGCCTGGAGTAGAATGTCATTTTTATGACCAGAAGTCCATATTTTAAGATATAATGTCTGTCTTGCTTGAGTTGGAGTGCGCTTGCTTAAAGTGCAGGTTTAAAAAAAAAAAAAAAATTTATTTTTGTAAAGTTATAGAAGATATTTTTCTTCTCAACTGTGTTCCAGATTAAACTGCCGGGGAAGTTTAAGCACTTGTGAAACTATTGATTGAAATAAAAAAGGCTAACTGAAAAATTAAGTATTTCTTTGCATCCTATACATGTTAGCTTTCTGTTCTGTTGACTTTCCACCTGTAAAAAAATCATAGATGTCTCGGAAAGCAATAACTAAAAATCCCTCTGTTGAGCAACTCGTGCACAGAAAAGCTCATTTCTTACTATATACACAAGAAAACATTCTTCCTTGAGAACACATCACTAGAAACAGCTCTGATGGATACAGCTGGGGTGATTTGGGTTTCACAGCACATCTTCAGGTTCTCTGAATAAAAGGTGGGCTGGAAGTGCCCAGCAAGTAATGACAGCGCAGGCTTGCAAGGAGAGTGCAGTCAGAGCAGCTGGGTGAGGACAAAGGGTGTGGTTTCAACAGAAACCAAATATTTTTCATAAATGAGCTGTAAGCAAACAAAACAGCATTACCACTCTGCTATTCCATCTCGCTTGCTCAAAGGGCTACAACCTGGAGGGGCAGCGGGGAGGGATCAGAAAGGACACTTTTCTTAGAGGAAGAAAAACCTGGTATGAACTGAGAAGGGAAAGCAAGCCGCAGGATAACAAAAGCATCTTTCCTCAGTGCTGTGCGTTTTCACTCCTGCCTCGCTTGCACAAAGAGTGGAAATGCAGTCCATGCGACTTCCACCACCACCATCAAAAGCTTTGGAGTTGACCAATTTCTGAGTTTTCAGAAGTGACTCAGGAGATCCCTGAAAGATGAGCTTGATTTTTGGGAAGCGTGCCTTAAATTACAAGGCACTCTGAATGCAGTAGCCACAGCCTGTGAAGGAGTGGCCTCCCTTCCCCACAAAGCTGGATGTATGGATGAATTCAGGCATAAATAGATTCTATGTGGCATAACTTACCCACTCCTGACACAAAAGGGAAGGCTAGGTAATAAAAAAACAGCACTACTCATTCTGAATTTTATAGTTACACTGATTTTCCATAATTTTCCCTCTTACTAGAAGTATTTGCCAAGAATTTTTTTCCTTCTAGTCTTCTCCTCTTTAGTGCAATCACTGTTTATTTTTTTTTTTATTAATATTTGCTGCCAGCAATAAATAATAATAAGGAAATGAAGAAACAAAATTTCCACTCCGCTGCTGAATCGGGCAGAAGCAAACATGGCTGTGAGGAATCGAACCACAAGTACCTTCAATAGCTGTGGAAACACCATTGTTGGCCTGAGCGATTATTTATCAAGCACCTTCTCCCCATCCCTTCTTCTTCACAAGTCTGCTCCAGGGTATAGGACCAGTCCATCAGACGGATTCTAGGTATGGCGCTACCAAGCCCCGAAGATGGTAATTAATTCCTATGTGTCTTTCAGTAACAGGAACTGTCCGTGATCGCTGCCTCAAAGCGGGCAGAAATGACTCCCAACACCCCTTTCCCATGGGAACCACATCGGTCCTTGTCTGCTGCCATTTCCAAGACAGTCTATTGGAAAATGAGAAAGCGAGCTGCGCAGGACAGCGCTGTCTGCAAATAAAGAAATGAAAAAAGTTGGGGAAAAAAGTTTGCCCTTGGAGTTGTTAGGAATTAGACCTCCTCGATTAACTCTGCTGAATTCCGCAATTCCTCCCAGAGAAAAAGCCCGGGGTCAGACCTACGTACCTTCATCCAGAGGACAGACGCTTGCTAGACAGACACGGGCATTATGACTTTCTTTAAATAAATGCCCAACTACTGGATCACTTTTCTCTTTGCACCACACCGTAGCCTGAAGACCCCCAAAGATGATTAAAACAATATATAGACGTGAGCTTCACTAACTGGCATTGCTGGAAACAACCGTTATCTTCCAGCAAACAAAATTAAGAGACACACAAACCCTCAAATATCCTGCCACAAAAATGAGCTACAAATCTGCACTTTTCAGCGGGAGCCTGAAACTGCGGCCGATGGAGGGATTGGGTGCAGCGCCCGGCGGGGCGGGCCGGGAGGGCGGCGGGCCGAGGGGACATTGCCATCTGGCGGCTAAAGCCTGCTGAGGGTGAACTCTCCCGCCAGCCTCACCC
>VYXH01006635.1:299248-326922 GCA_013397275.1 Burhinus bistriatus
TTTGTTTTGTTCTTTTTTCCAGTGGCATTAGCTGTACAGTAACTTATAACCACAATTACTGATTTTCTGCAAGATCTGTTTCTCAGTATTCTATACTTGAACACAATGAGAAAGCAGTTACTTGAAAGGTATTTCTAAAGTGGATTTTTATAGCCACACTAAATAGTTAGGCTTCACTTACCACACATAACCAAGCGCTATCAGAGCATATTAAGAAGTAAACCAGACCAACAAGGAAGAGAGATGTTAACCTTCTAGCTACATGTCTCAAAAACTTAACAAAATCTAAAAGGTTTTCCACTGTTTCCAGTGAAGAGTGATGCCACAGTAGTCTTTGCCTTCATTTAAAGGGACAGAGCCTAAACCTGCAGAGCTGTAGTGGATTTCAGTGATTTATAAAACCTCATCTTTATCCTTTGTTTCCCCTCTCCATCTCTGCCTTGAGTGAGCATTGAATGTACCTGTTTAAACTCAGGCATTCCTTAAAACAGCCGCTAGAGACAGAGAAGCCTGTGCATCATTCCCCTCCACGTGCTTCTGGGACCCCACGTACAAAGGGCACGTTCTGAGAACTGAAGACTTCCTTCCCATTGTTGCCAGCTTGTAATGTCAGAAACAGGTGTCCTTACTTCTGAACTAACAAGCGCAAACCTAAACATCTTCTTTCCGGATCTTTCATCAAACCAATCCTGCCTAAGAACTGAATCTACTTGTTCTATTAAAACAGAAAATAAATCTATCATTTGTGCTATGTTCAGATACTTAGTAACTTGCAGAGAGACATATCTTAGTTTTCCAAATGCTTTAATTCATTATAATCCCATTCAACATTTCACTTAAACACTTTTCAGACCAAATGAACCCATTTCATACAGCTTCAGGCTTGTTGTTTAAATATAATATTCATTCCTTCAAATGTAATCTGTTTACCCCCTTTAGATTAGCTGCATATAAGGTACAACACGCCCATATTTTAACACTGAACTGACCTTACCTTAGATTCACTACTATTTCCATTCAACCACTTCACTAGGTGAGTTCCAAGAACTGAGCTTGTATTTAATACTAAAAACATTGAATCACATATGGAAGTCATACTTGTTCAGAGAAAACGCCATTCTTCTCCAAAAATAAATTGCAAAAGCAATTCATTTACACTTAAGCCTGAATTTTTAAGAAAAAAAAAATACAACAGTCATTTTACCCCATTTTTACTTACCACTGCCTCCATATCTGAAATATTCGGTGGTGCATAGGTTGTTTGTACCATAAACTTGTGTTTACTCTTCTCATTTGGGTCATAGTCAAAAGGCTGCAGCATTACTGTTCAAAATAAAAAACAAAGCATAAACCCGTGATTCTTCAGCTAATCACTGTAACAAGTATGCTATCCACTTCAGATTTGCTTCTCACAGAACAGACACTGAAAGTTAAAATGCAAAGACAATGTTGAAAATAGACCAATAGGTACTGAGCGGAGAGGTCTTAAAAGTTTTTCAGTCTGGTGTAGCTGACGTGATTATTCCTGTAATTACTACAGCTAAAAGACATTTCACATACAAGTATGAATAAACAGATCTTGTAAGATAGACCAAAAAAAAAAAATCCTCAAGCAAACACCACAGGACTTTTCTTTGGAATAAACACATTTTATGATTAAGTGAATACAAAGCTAAAGAATTGTAGCACACATTATGATAGTTACTCAGGGGAAGAAAGGGGAAAAAAAAAAAAAAAAAGAGAGAGAGAGAAAACCTACATTAGGTAGACCACCAAGCAGTGGGGCAAGTTCAACTGACTTTTAAAGGTGTATTAACCAAAGCTGGGAGCAAAACTACTAAAATACTTCATTCATACTACTGTTACTATAGCAGGTAAAGCTGCCTGGGGTTTTAATAATACATCTTTAAAATACTTTCAATTTGAGCTCTTTAAAAATATATATATATATATTTATAGTGATTAGTTATGTAATAACTACACAACAGATTTCACTCAGTTTTTAACATTCTTAACCATAAGTCCAGTCTAACAGTTAACATTTGTCCAAAAGTACTCCAAAATCCAGGTACACACTTTAATTCTGTGGCAAGTTTTGAGCCTCCACAGCATTTTACCAGCAAAGAAAGAGGGATAGGATTCAATATCAAATCCCCTGTAAAGGCAGCTTTAAGTAAAACATTAAAATAAAACTCATAATTGCATTTTATCTTCCATATTTTCTCACTGTATTTTCAGCTTTCAACATACGGTAATGCAGATATAAAAAAAACCCACAACACCTTCTGGATGAAAACAGACATTTTTGACAGAACATAGGTTGTGCTACAAGTACCAGAGGTAGCGTATGCAAGTAGTTCAGACTTTCTGAAAGCCAGTCTTTTTACTGTACTTTCAGCTTTCCAAAGTTGAAAACTCTGCTGGTCAAGAACAAGACCTTATGTTTCTAGAGTTATTATTTTGAATTGTGCACAAGCTCAGTGAAAAAAAATTACATCACTGACAGTATTTATAGCTTCCATTATTTCCACAGCACTACAATACTTTTAAATTAAAGCTTTAATTACAGAAGCACAGTACCTTCACCCATCCAAGTTGTACAGGACCGTCCAGGAGCAGACTGTATGTTTTTACACCACACAGTGTTTGTCCAGGACACCCTGGCATCACTATTTTGTGTGCGGTCTCTTTAGTTCAAAGGGACTGAAATAACATGATGTCTGTAATACAGACCAGGAGATTAGAACTTTTATAGGATATAGTTGCATATCCAGGGGCATAATATAAGGGTTTGTAGAATTACCTGAATGCACAAGGGTTGTCATAGTAGTGATGGGGATTACTGAAGCAGAGGGATGGACACACAACCCAGCAGAGTGTACCTCCAACAACACTGTCTGTCTGTAGCAGACCCTGAAACAAACTATCATGCAATTCCCCTTGTCTCCTTTCAGGACAATTAGTTGCCTTACTCCCACACAAATTATATTTAAATATAGGTGTATGTGGGTGTCATGGTTTCAGCTGGGACAGAGTTAACTTTCTTGCTAGCAGCTGGTGTGGGGCTATATTTTAGATTCAGGATGAGAGTGGTATTGACGGCACACTAACGTTTTTGGTTGTTGCTAAGCACACAAGGCCTTTTTTGCTCCTCATACTGCCCTGCCAGTGAGTAGGCTGGGAGTGCATAAAGAGTTGTGAGGAGACACACCCAGGACAGCTGACTCCAACTGACCAAAGGGATATCCCATACCATATGACGTCATGCTCAGTACATCAAGCTGAGGAAAGGAGAAGGAAGGGGGGGACATTCAGAGTGATGGCATTTGTCTTCCCAAGTAACCATTATGCATCATGGAGCCCTGCTTTCCTGGAGATGGCTGAACACCTGCCTGCTGATGGGAAGTGGGAATGAATTCCTTGTTTTGCCTTGCTTGCATGCGCAGCTTTGGCTCTACTTATTAAACTGTCTTTATCCCAACCCATGTGTTTTTTCTCACTTTTACTCTTCCAATTCTCTCCCCTATCGCAACTGGGGAGAGTGAGTGAGCAGCTGTATGGTCCTAGTTGCTGGCTGGGAATGAACCATGACAATGGGTACACATGCAACGTGGTCTACCAGAGGATGAGGANCACATTATGATAGTTTCTAAGGGGAAGAAAGGGGAAAAAAAAAAAAAAAAGAGAGAGAGAGAGAAAACCTACATTAGGTAGACCACCAAGCAGTGGGGCAAGTTCAACTGACTTTTAAAGGTGTATTAACCAAAGCTGGGAGCAAAACTACTAAAATACTTCATTCATACTACTGTTACTATAGCAGGTAAAGCTGCCTGGGGTTTTAATAATACATCTTTAAAATACTTTCAATTTGAGCTCTTTAAAAATATATATATATATATTTATAGTGATTAGTTATGTAATAACTACACAACAGATTTCACTCAGTTTTTAACATTCTTAACCATAAGTCCAGTCTAACAGTTAACATTTGTCCAAAAGTACTCCAAAATCCAGGTACACACTTTAATTCTGTGGCAAGTTTTGAGCCTCCACAGCATTTTACCAGCAAAGAAAGAGGGATAGGATTCAATATCAAATCCCCTGTAAAGGCAGCTTTAAGTAAAACATTAAAATAAAACTCATAATTGCATTTTATCTTCCATATTTTCTCACTGTATTTTCAGCTTTCAACATACGGTAATGCAGATATAAAAAAAACCCACAACACCTTCTGGATGAAAACAGACATTTTTGACAGAACATAGGTTGTGCTACAAGTACCAGAGGTAGCGTATGCAAGTAGTTCAGACTTTCTGAAAGCCAGTCTTTTTACTGTACTTTCAGCTTTCCAAAGTTGAAAACTCTGCTGGTCAAGAACAAGACCTTATGTTTCTAGAGTTATTATTTTGAATTGTGCACAAGCTCAGTGAAAAAAAATTACATCACTGACAGTATTTATAGCTTCCATTATTTCCACAGCACTACAATACTTTTAAATTAAAGCTTTAATTACAGAAGCACAGTACCTTCACCCATCCAAGTTGTACAGGACCGTCCAGGAGCAGACTGTATGTTTTTACACCACACAGTGTTTGTCCAGGACACCCTGGCATCACTATTTTGTGTGCGGTCTCTTTAGTTCAAAGGGACTGAAATAACATGATGTCTGTAATACAGACCAGGAGATTAGAACTTTTATAGGATATAGTTGCATATCCAGGGGCATAATATAAGGGTTTGTAGAATTACCTGAATGCACAAGGGTTGTCATAGTAGTGATGGGGATTACTGAAGCAGAGGGATGGACACACAACCCAGCAGAGTGTACCTCCAACAACACTGTCTGTCTGTAGCAGACCCTGAAACAAACTATCATGCAATTCCCCTTGTCTCCTTTCAGGACAATTAGTTGCCTTACTCCCACACAAATTATATTTAAATATAGGTGTATGTGGGTGTCATGGTTTCAGCTGGGACAGAGTTAACTTTCTTGCTAGCAGCTGGTGTGGGGCTATATTTTAGATTCAGGATGAGAGTGGTATTGACGGCACACTAACGTTTTTGGTTGTTGCTAAGCACACAAGGCCTTTTTTGCTCCTCATACTGCCCTGCCAGTGAGTAGGCTGGGAGTGCATAAAGAGTTGTGAGGAGACACACCCAGGACAGCTGACTCCAACTGACCAAAGGGATATCCCATACCATATGACGTCATGCTCAGTACATCAAGCTGAGGAAAGGAGAAGGAAGGGGGGGACATTCAGAGTGATGGCATTTGTCTTCCCAAGTAACCATTATGCATCATGGAGCCCTGCTTTCCTGGAGATGGCTGAACACCTGCCTGCTGATGGGAAGTGGGAATGAATTCCTTGTTTTGCCTTGCTTGCATGCGCAGCTTTGGCTCTACTTATTAAACTGTCTTTATCCCAACCCATGTGTTTTTTCTCACTTTTACTCTTCCAATTCTCTCCCCTATCGCAACTGGGGAGAGTGAGTGAGCAGCTGTATGGTCCTAGTTGCTGGCTGGGAATGAACCATGACAATGGGTACACATGCAACGTGGTCTACCAGAGGATGAGGACTCTGAGTGAACTGCAGAGATAAATTATTTGACAGTGTACATACACTTGTCTTCCACAGAATGCAAATTCCAGTTTAGTATATCTTTATACAAAATTAAGAGAGAAGTTGAAGTAGTTTCAGACAGAGATTAAAAAAAAACCCCAAGAATTACATTTATGGAGTCCTATCAACAGGTATCTGTATATTTACCTCTTTTATAGCAATGAAAAAGCTATAGCAGAAATACTAATTTATCTAGAAAAAACACATTGTATGCTCTGAACAACCTTCCCATATATTCTAAACCAATTCAGTCTGTAGACTTCGATACTGCTACGGTTTTCAATAATTCAGTTATATTTTCCACAATTCTGAACCTTCATTGAATGTGTAGTTCAACATGCTTCTCTTCACAAAGAGAGTAAATTCTTCATGGTAGGACTGAACTGCACTAGTTTATAAAATACTAAGTACGGTATCACAATTACTAACTTGGCCTTTCCAAATTCCCTTGTACCTATGAAAAAAGTTACTTCTAACTTTAATTACACTTCCTCCTAACTTTAGGCCTTAAATACTAGTTACAAGTTAGTTGTAGGTGTTTGCTACATGATAGTAATCTTTTTTTTATTTTCCTTAAATGTTACAGACAACATAATCAAAGGATAAGTGAATAATCTGAACCAGATATATTTCACAAATAAAGCACATAAAGGAAATGCAGTATTCGACATGCTTTCAAACAATCCTATTTGGAAAGGTTTAAAAGCCAGGTTTCCTTCATCATTGGTCTCACTGTTGTCCAAAACACATCTGATCAAACTAAATGCTTCTTCCAGGTATGGATGCTATAGCAATTTATCTCTAAGAATTGTTCCATCAACAGACTACTGAATAGCATGCAGTACTTCAGTTTCCTAAAGCCAAGGGAACAGATGAAGTAACTTGAAATATGGCAAAGCCAGCTTTCCATCATCAGAGAACTTCACATGCTGGCAAAATCCTTGGATAACTAGTTAAATAACTTTATGTTCTTTGACCACTCAGTAATAGCTGAAAATCTGATTAAATTGAAAAGCAGCAGAAAAAGACAATCTACAAATTCAAAGAGCTCTTCGTGGTTTTAAGTAATCATGGAAAAAATCACGTATAAAGCTACAGTTTTCAACATGTTCTTGGAATCCCTGAGTAGTCCAGAGATCACTTCTAGGTGAATTGCAACAAATAGTTACAAAAGCAAGCCTCTTGTTAATAGGCCTAGGCTTTCTACACAGGATGGCTTTATCTCCACAAAATAAATCTTAAAGGGGTCTGAAAACCAGAAGAAAGAACAGTAACAAGTTGCGAAAAGAGAAGAGTAACACTATATTATGAAAAGAGAAATCAACAACAATACATGATATGATAATAAACAGATAATTTAGGGCATCAAGGTAAAGAAAAAGCAGGTCTTACCAAATTAGTATTCTTGAAAAAAAAAAAAAAAATTATAAACATGGCTGAAGGTTACCTACTGATTCACAACTGAATGATAAATAAAATGCCCATGGACTTCCTTAAAATGACTGTTAAACCACATCTCCAGCAATTAATTTAAACTGGCTCGACTCTGAATGCACTATACAGGCTGAAGATAGCTAACACTACCTCAACATTTATTTTTGAACAGAGTTTCAGCCCATGGTATCCTATAGTGACTTCTCACTGCACAACAATGTTAGAGAAATCTATTTCTAATTATATTAAAGATATGAGTCAGCACTGAAAACATTTAGTTGAGAGACTGATGAGATAACAAAGTGGGTCACTAGAAAAATTATCTGCACACTTGGCTTACCAAGTGACCCAAAAGAAATTATATGGTTAAAAACAAAAAGATCAGGTTGAGACTTTGGGGAAGTGAACTTAATTCTGAAAAGCACTGTGGAGTCACTGTAATTTAACAACTGCACATGAAAGCAGCTTGGGGTCACTGTAGCTGAATAACTGCATGAGGATCCAGTAATACAGAAAAAGGGATATCAAAGATTCCCTGCTACGGAAACTGAAGAATCGAGCAATATGATACTGTTTCCCTTTATTGGTGAACCTGAAGCTGAAACATTGTTTACAGCTCCAGTATTGCCCCATTTAAAAAACTGAAATATTCAAAGCATTGAAAGGATGATTTGTAACTATGAAAGCATATTTTACAATAGGCAAACAGAATCCTTCAATCTATTCAATTCCCTGAAGAGAAAGTCCAGCAGTATCTTGATCGTGATGTATGACTACCCATGGGAAAGATCCTCGATACCAGATCAAACACACAGGTAAGACAAAACAGCTGTAAGCTGAAGCTGAAGACAGAAATAAAGTAGCCTTCTGACAACTTGAATCTTGAACCAATTCCCAGTAAAATGATCTTTCACCCACAAGATGCTGCACTGTCCACGGTACGCAATACTGAAGTTTTAAAAGGTCACATTCTACAGATCCTATTAGATTAGAAAACTGGTGTCTCTCCTACAAGGAAAGTTACTCTAAGATTTTAATCAATCATAAATATAAAGTTTTCCTGAGTTATTCCTTGCAACATTTGAATGTATCACCTGAAGCTACTTCTCCAGGTTCTTCTAAACTTCCCAAAGGGTATAAGGATCTGTAAAGCTCTGACAATTGCTCCATGTTTCCCTTTTGCTTTGCTACAGCTCTCCAAGGGTTCTACAAAAATCAGCTTTCTAGACTTAGGAGATCTAGGAGCTCACACCTGTACTGCTTGTGATCTCTACAACCTGTAAGTTCACAGCCTATAAAAAGGGTATTCCCCTCTCTCCAACTTAGGAAATATGGCAGGTCCAAAGTTTCTCATGTCTTACAATCACTGGTTTGAGAATCCTCTTTATTCTGCAGATTCCTACCTCAAAATGATCGGGAGAATGACCTACGAAAATCATTTACCAAATCAGAAGATTGATACCTAGTCTTTTCCCATTTTGTTCAGAATGTCTACTTGCACAATTACTAACTGTAATTAGGTCTTTTTGACATTGTACAGTCCAGTATAGGATTAGACCATTACACGTCCAGCTATCAAAACTCTGCAGACTGTCAGAATGAGGTATGTAAGCCAAATCTACATGGAGTTTCACGGGGAAAAAAAAAAAAATATTGTCCGGCTTCAGGGCTCACGCTCTGCTGAAAAATAAGGATTCTTTTTTTAATCCCCTCACACAAAAAACAAAAACAGAGTAAGGAGAGAGTGTCTCTATAGTGAAATGTACTAAATTTTTCAAATTTAAGGTCTACAACTGCTCCAGTTACCTAAAGTAATAGAAAATACATTTTTATTTTTAAAAATTAATGATTGCCACTTTACATATACTACTGTGATAAATGGAAGAACTACAAAACAAGAGAGTTCAGGGACCAACACTACCGTCAAAACAACTAGCCTACAATTGTAAATTAATTATTTTTTTAAAATGCAATGAACTGTCAAATGTTAAACTTTAAAGACATCAGACCAGCCAAGCAATGCTCTACTTCAAAATACAAGCATGAATATAGTAGTCTAAAGCAAAAGTACTCTTAATGTCACTGCCCATTTCCAAATTTCTTTTCTTCCTTTCAGAGAGACGCAGATAAATGTGACAAATGGCAAGTATTTCTGTATGGCGGATTTTTCATGTATCATTGCAGTTCTACATCAAGTTCACATTGCAGTAATGAAGGGGAACAGTTTTATTTTTAAAAAATGTTTTTAAAAAGCTGACATACTTCAAATAGCCTCTAAGATCAAGCATCACAGAATGTCCTGAAAGGCCTAAAAACATCTAACGTACAACTGCATATATTTGTTTTTACCTGAAACAATTACAGACGATCCTGGGTCAATAATTCCACTGTTTGGCCTCACACAGTATCGACGAGGTGCTGTGGTCTTCACTTTGAAGCATACTTTTCTATCTGATGGATTCCGTAGTTTAAGATTTGTAGTTACTACATCTGTAAAGGGACCTGAAAAAAGGGTTGATTTTTTAAAATATGCATGTGTCTGGAATAAATCTGTTTATATAGTACAAATTACTCTTAAAATATAACTTGATGGCAACGAACTTCTTAAAGCAGGTTAAATCATGTATCTGTTAAGCACATATACCATTACATGCAAAGCACACTCTATCACCTTAGTTATAATAATATACATTACAGCAATGAACAAATAAATAGTATGACAGACTCAAGCCACTGCAAACAGTTCATACAGATACACGCTAATTTTACCATATCATTCCTAACATTTAAAATACCTAGAAGGTAACGGCCATATGCAAAAGTAAATTTTGCTGGATTTTTCCTGAAGAATAGAAGTAACACATACTTTGGAACCCTTTCAGATGTTTAAAGAAACAAAACACTATGATACTGAAACATACTAACTGCTCGTGAGATTTCAACTTCTGTTGTGCTTTTGAGCTCCTATAGACTTGACAGAAACCTCATCTTTTAAATTCAAAATAGGCAAGAGAGATGATACTCTGCTTATGCATATACTCTAACTGATCCACAGAAAAGAAGTTGTAGTTGCCATATTACATATTCAGTGCAGCGTATTCTTTAAACTATGTTTATGTTAAACCATCAGGATAGGTATTGCCTCTAAGACTGGATCAGACAAGAGGCATAACTTCAATGTCAAGCTGCAAAAGCACATCTTCCAAAAGAGATATCCTCCATGTGATGCCATACAGTAACAGCACAAAAAGCAAGTACGGCTACAGGGTTCTGAGCTGTGTTTATCTCCCTTACGCTTGTGTCATCTGAAAGCAAGACTGCACAAACACTAAAAGAATGTAACTTAGAAAATGGAATTTCATATGAACATGAAATTTATTCAATAAAATTTCATGTATACATTAACTTTTAAGAACCTTCATTATTCTTTCAAAATTACACATTAAATTACTACAGAATATTTTCATTTTTATTGAAAACATGACAACTACCTTTCCATTAAAAAAAAAAAAACCACAAAGAAAGCAAACTTTAGATTACATTGGATGAAAAATATATGTGATATGAACAAGTGGTAAAGTACAACAAAACCACTAACTGCATGAGACAAAGGAAGTCAATTCTTTTCCGAATATCTTGTTCCACAGAGGTGTCTGGACTACTCTGAAGGAAATGGTGCTGGCCACTATGAAACATGTTACTACACTAAAGGCCTCACTATCTGATTGATGTCTTTGTTTCCATAACTCTCTCTCATTCCAAATCCTTCATTTTGAGAGAGTACTAAACAGACTCCTGGCACAAAACACCAAGATACAAATCAATAAAGGACTAAAACAGGAATTACTGAGAACCAGAATAGTGAGATGTTGATACACACGAGCTAGGTTTAACTTCAACAAGACTCTTTTGAGAAAATAGAAACTGGTATTACTTGTCTGAAACTTCATTTCCAATTTGGCTTTATATGGTGGACAAGTCACCCTCTCAATCCAAGCAAATCTGACAAAGCCTCCACGACTTACAAAACTACTTAAAAGTCTCCTGTCACTTGCCTCTTGATAGCTCTTGCAGGATCCAGTTGCATTTACTTATACAGTGTGATCCAAAAATAACTCCCATCACCCATACCACTAGCTGAACTAAAATCAGGCAGCTGAATACTCCTCTAAATCTAAGGCTGGTGATACACTCAGAAAAGACCAAACATTTATTTTTTCAAGCTACATAAATATTTTTGAGGAAGTTACTCTAGGAGTTTTACTAACAAGCCACCTAAGCATTGCCTTTGCAGTGCCCAGCAGCATACAGCACTTTGGATCTGGCTTTCAAAGGTGTGGGTTGCTTTTTATTAATTACAACTCTAGACAACCTGAGGAGGTCTGGTTCTCAATCGCCTCAACTACTATTACTAAGGAAATTCTGCTCAAAGGAGAAAAAAGATCAGTTCCAGAGGCTCATTTTGAAAGGCACAGTCATGAAGAAAAGGAACTATACTATTCAAAAATAGCTTATTTTAAGACAAAGAAGCAGTGAATTTATAAACTGATGATAAACTGTTTTATAAACTTTAAAAAAAATAAAATGTTCTCTTTCTTTTAGACAGGAAAGGTCCCCTCATGCCTGCCTTCTCAAAGTGCATAATAATGACACAGGATTCAAAATACTCTTTAAATTATTCTGATATTTATTGTCAGCTCTAACACCACAGACAATTTTTAAAAAAAAAAAAAAAATCTGTTTTTGTTCCCCAGGTAAATGAATGCAGTGACCTCCTTTGCATTTCCTGGATACTTCCCAAAAAAGAGCCTTTAGTTCAGGGACATTTTTTACTATCAGACATTTTTTTCAGAGTGGACTGAAATGTTTTTCAAGGTCTAGAGCACCCTTCTGACAGCTTTACCTTTCACCTGCTTTCTTAAAGCTTTAAAAGAAAAAAAAAGCTGTATAAAGTCTCTCAAGACTCACAACCATCAAATTTAATAAATAGCTGGTAACAAACTGGTGCACAAAAGTAAAACAAGACTAAATTTCACTGTTCCTGCAGAACTCGGCTATTTTGGTAGTTCAGTGGGATACTGACAGACAGTACTGATCTGAGCATAGACAGGCAGGAGCACACACAAGGACAGTAAATCAGAAAAAAGATATCTATTACCATTCAGAGGAGCCGCACAATCTAAATTAGCGTGACATATCCTTCAAAAAAGAAACCATGCAACAGCAGAAGAGGATTCTGGAGTTTCCGTTCACACAAACATAAATACCACTACCCTTGGGGAAGTGGGGGAATAAAGTACAAGCTAGCACTAAAAGCCTGAGTGCAAAAACCTAGGTCATTGCGGTTCCTTGAAAAAAACAAGAGAAGTGCGGTGGAGAGGGAGAACCAGGGAGAAGAAACATTTTAGGCCATACCTCACAGACCAAATCTAAACAAGGAAAAGAACAGGCAAAGATGGATACAGACACTCTGCACACATACCAAGATGGACAAAGGCATCCCAACTTCATCTCAGAAAACATACAGCCACACTAGAACAGCACTATACTCTCAAAAAGAGCACCTCCCTGCTTGCATGACACCCAGGCCAAAGCTGGTTTTCATTTGAGCACTTAAACCTCAAGACAGGCTTGTGTCTAACTGTACCCACCACACAAAATACCTCATGAGTACTCATCTACTGTTGTTTGCCCAGTACTTCTATTGTAAATTGCTTAACACTTTTATATTTGTACAACTTAAGACAATGGACTTCTGGATCTGCAACTAGGGTTTTCAGAAGCTGTGGTAATTTAACTAATAAAATCCTCAAGCTATACTGATGTAACTACGATGTCTAACGACAAGAGATCATTGCTTTATAAACCTGTAATTTCAATCTAACAACCTCTAGGAGTCAGAGCTACTTTAAAGGGGACAGAGAGTTCAGCAACCCACTTAGAAGTGTCAATTCAAGACACCAATTACAGCATCTTCCTAGAATAAAAGTTGTCAAGAGTGCCAGGTTATTCCAACCGTTTTGAATGGAGCAGTGACAATCCGTGCTGAGATTTTTCTTGTCTTTTTGACTTACAAGGACCTTAGAAAGGAATGACAGACACCTGCCTAATCACACTCAGCAATACTAGACATCTCCAAAAACATTACGTACTAAATTTCTATTCTGGCAATCTTACAGTGCAGCCAGCGCAACATTAATGCCAGGGTTGCCTCTGGCACCTACGCATCTCGGACTACAGCAACTACCAGGCAGGAAGAAATGACACAGATTCTGCAGAGCCAGTTTCCACTGCTGAAACACAGTGCCAAGTTTCCCGGCTTGCCAGAAGCTTGCCAGTTACACTGCAGTAAAACCAAAATACTATGTATTACTGGACACGTAGGACCTGTACAGAGATCTTTCTGATCAGCAGTGTCATTTTCTCCTCAAATTCAGGTCTCCTTCAGTTCCTCAGCTCCAAAAGTCATCCTTCTACCACCTGAGATGGTCAAACATAAGGGGAAAAATGATGACGTGACTATGCCTTTCTAGAGCGGGAAGGAAGAACTTAGACAAACCTCCTCAGCCTGTAGTACCCCGGGAAAGGTGAGAGATCACTGTCAGTATCTCTAGTTGTTGGTAGTACAGAGGTAACAAAGAACTTCAGAGAAGTGCACAGGTTTGGTTATCAAGAAGCTCCATTCAAAATTAGTAAGGCTATCATTATGTACACACAAAGCCTGTCATAGAATATCACCTCTACCTAAAATTGGGTAAGAAATTACCATTTTATTAAATTACATAAAATCTTTGATAATTAGAAGGCAGACGACTTGTAGAGTTGTAGAAAAATGAGCATGCATTATTAAACAAATTCAACAGTGTTTTGTATGAAACAGTTTGTGTTAAGTATATTGTCCTCTTCAACTTAAGACACTGAACTGTAGCTGTTACAAAAGCTAGTATCTAAGCTGACTCTGCCAGAAAGCACTCCATTTCACGCACAGCACTAAAGTTTATTTAAGCTGTAAACTGGCACAGTAAAGTAATATATTCAGCCACATCTGAAAACAATGTAAGCTCACATAAAAAAGTACACAGACTGGCAAAAGGAATCCAAACTCCTTAAAATGCTAAGTTACAGTGTTAACTTCAAAAACTACTGGGATTACATGCTTTAAGTGGGATGCTGTTTCTTCACAACTGCTTCATCACCTTTGAAAGTCCAAGAGCACTTGAAACATACACAATACTTCAAGGCACCTTTACCAAAACAAACTCTGGCAGGGTAGTTTTCTTTCAGCATGCAATAAAGTCAGGTTGGGCAGGCAAAGAGAAATCTTTTACTGCATTTGACAATTTGAGCCCTAATGAATGAGAAAGAAGTTAAAGTCAGTAGGATAAAAACTCGCAGTAATATTATAAAGCCAGCAAGACAGATTTTGAGAACAAGTTAACTGACTTTTACGATAGACCTGACAGGAACCGAGTAAAATCTCCATCAACACATTCTGCCAGAATTAAAAGTAAAAACAGAATGAAGAATAAGTTAAATTAACATAGCTCTATGTCATCTACATTCATATGACGTAATAAAGAATTTTTTAATTAGGCCAAATTGTAATTGTTTTTCTTTCCCGACATTTGACATAGCAATCACAGAATGGTTGAGGTTGGAAGGGACCTCTGGAGGTCATCTGGGCCAAAGCCCCTGCTCAAGCAGGGACACACAATTGTTCAGGATCATGTCCCAATAGCTTTTGGATATCTCCAGGGATGTCCACAGTCCACAGCCTTCCTGGGTAACCTATGCCAGTGCTCAGTCATCCTCACAGTAAAAAAAAATCCAAAACTGTTTCCTGATGTCCAGACGGAGCCTCCTGTGTTTCAGGTTGTGCCCGTTGCCTCTGGTCCTATCACTGAACACCACTGAAAAGATCCTGGCTCCATTCTCTTTGCACCCTCCCTTCAGGTATTTATAGACCTTGATAAGGTCTCCCTGAGCCTTCTCTTCTCCAGGCTGAGCAGTCCCAGCTCTCTCAACCTTTCCTCCTAAGAGATGCTCCAGTCCCTTCATCATCTTCCTGGCCCTCCACTGGACTCTCTCCAGTATGCCCGTATCTCTCTCGCAGTAGGGAGCCCAGAACTGGACCCAGCACTCCAGTTGTGGCCTCACCAGTGCTGAGCAGGTGAGAAGGATCACCTCCCTCGACCTGCTGGCAACACTCCTCCTAACGCAGCCCAGGACACAATTGGCCTTCTTTGCTGCAAGGGCACATTGCTGGTTCATGGTCAACTTGATGCCCAACAGGATCCCCATGGCCTTTTCTGCAAAGCTGCTTCCCAGCTGGTCAGATCCCAGCCTGTACTAGTGCATTGGGGGTTGCTCCTCCTCCCCAGGTGTAGGACTTTGCACTTCGCCTTGTTGAACTTCACAATGTTCCCGTCAGTATGTTTCTCCATCTGCCAGCTCCCTCAGTGCTCATGGGTGCATTCCATCATGGCCCACGGACCTAGGTATGTCCAGTTTACTTAAGTATTCCTTGACCTGGTCACTTTCCACCAAGTGTAGCAAAGGAAAGATGTCTACAAAAAGACAGACCAATGTTCTGTAGCGAGTCAAAACTACCCTAACTGTCAGATAAGAAAACTAATCTTAAATTATACACAAAGCACTTAATTGCTCCAAATGGAATTTTATGGTACTTTCTGAAAAAAGCACAGCTCACACAGTTGACACAAAAGAAAGTGACAGGAATGTTGCTTATGTCCATAAATTAGTTTTAATATATTAATATTCATACCTCTGTGAAAACAATCTGAAGAGAATCCATAACCTGCATTGCCAATGAACATAATTCCTTCCTCTTGAAATACCAAAACCGTGACCATTCAAATACCTTCTTCAACTGGAAGAAAAATTCTGACTCTAACAAATCACCTATGTTAAAATTATTCATGGTCTATAAAGCATAACAGCTTAGGTTTCATGGATTAATACTTCAACATTATAGATCTGAATGATCAGCAATAATCAGTGGATGAAGGTGCAAGATTAATAATACCTACAAATAACCATGGTTCTCAGGTAAATATCCATATATTAGAGCAATAATATATAATCTTTCACCACTTATTCTACCCTGGCACTTGAGAAACAGTTATTAGTTTTATTATCAACCTGCATGTAAGTGTCAATGCAAGAAAGGCTTTATAAGAAAGCTAACACACATCAACAGTCACAGCTCCTGAAGGCTGATTCTAGGCTAGCGCTGTTTACCATAGGTAACATCAGATTTTATCTGAGCTCCCCACCACGACATGCTGTCAGCATCCATGCTGATGATGCATCTGTCAAAGATCTTTTCCTTCTAAAAAAATGCTGAGACAATGCCCATTTTTTAATCCTAAAAGAGCTCATCTTCCTCTGTCAAAGGAGCAAGCAGAGCCTATATATGGCTATACAGCTTCCTAGAGATGCTTGTGCTGATGCTGGTATGCATGCTTTACTGGGGTCTGGTGCAAGACAAATGGGAATTGAAACCTTTTGTTTGCTATTCTGACGAAATAAAGACAGGAATACAATACAGTGGCATTTCAAAGCACACAAAACAAATAATTTTTTCCCTTACATTTTCTTTCTGGATCAAAATTTCATATTCACCCCAGCTTGTTACTGACGTGTTGTTAGTGGTCAAAAAACACAGCAAAAATGCAAAAAGCATCTATCTCAAGAGTAAAGTACAGCCACAGATCATTACCATAAATTCCCGTAAAGAGAACATTATCTACTTTATGTATTAGATAAAATACAGACTAAAAGGAGATTGTCCTGCATATAATGTTAAATATGGACAACAGTTTCTTTAGCCTCAACAGCAACAAAACCCACTATTAATGAGATGGTATAACATGGTATAACTTCACTCAAAGATATTAATGCTTGTATTTAGCTTAAGCTTTGAAATCTGACAGTCTGAGTCTAATTGTCATGTCTATTCTTGATATTTTTCCTATTGAAAGAGTGCCATTACTAAAGAACTGTCATGTTGCTGACACCAAAGGCATGTTTGTTACTTAAACTTAACCTCCACATTATTCTGAATGACTTACTTGCAATTTACCTTTATTTGGTTACATTGTTATTCTTACCAAATACACATTAAGAGCATACTAAAATTGGCAGCTCATAATTGTGCTAGGATAAAGTCTTAAGAATCTAATGATAAAGTATTATTCTTTCCAAAGCACTATCACCGTTGAAATAACAAGAGCAGTAGAAATATTTTACTACTGCTAAACATGAACATTTAAACCAGAAAACTATCCCCAAAGTCCTGAAACAACTAAGTAATGAGCAATCTTTCCGTACGGATGCAATATTAACAATTTAGTTCAGTAAGGGCTGTGTTATAAACCCTTCCTGCTGGAGCAACTATTCTCTTTACTTGCATAAGGTAGGATAACTAATGCATTTGATAATTACAGAGGGTATTAGATTTCAAAGAATACTAGCAGATTTGAACAACAAAACTAAATAAACAAGTAACTTTTCCCTTTCTTTTTCCTTTTAAACTTGCTTTGTATTTTAACCTCCTATAGCTTACAAAAGGTCTCACTGATGCCAAAAAGTCCAGATCTGCTATTTAAAATACTCAAATATTCAGCAGCTTAAAATATGTATACATCCTCAAATACTAAATTTCCAATTGGATACACCTTTCTGATCTGAATTGCAACATACAAGATACTCTTCAAACTCTATAGCAGCAATCAGAGTACTTGTAATCATCTCAGATGACAGCTGTAGTGGCACATAGAAAAATCAGTCTTTCCAAAGAAGACCCGACCAAAAGCTGCTACCTAGCTCTTTTCCCAGCGTGCTCCAGGAATTGGGTGTCAGAGGCCAGACTCAAACATTAAACAGAGCCCTTATAGCTTTCATCAGTTTCCTTACAAGTAGTATCCCAAGAGTATAACTAAGTAACTTTAAAAATAAATCAATTTCACACTTCTCCCAGTGTGGACAAAAGCCCAGAAAGTTCTTTCAAAAAAACCCAGTTTCACCTGTTTGACTGTTAGATGATGTCCAACCTCAGCACATACCACAGAGCCTGGTCTAAACAGACATATATCAGACATTAAAATGTCCTACAGACAGGTCTAGCTAACACTGGACTACCTCCCAAAGACATGAACAGCTCACTTCAACTTCAAGGTGACCTTTCATTCTCTGGAAGCACAAACTACAGGTCTCCATTTCCCAAATCTCCAAAAGCCAAGTACAGTGTATCCCACAGTCACTCAGGAAAACAAACACCTGATTTAAATAAAAGTTGCATTCACAGTCTTGTCACTCAGACAGGATCACAAACCCCATTCCCTCATTACTTTCACATCACAGTACCAAGCTGAGCTAATGCAGCCACGGTTCCCAGAACCAGTCAGCCCACTTCCATAGAAGCAGCCAGAGTTCTAACTTAAGCTGTAACACGGAACATGTCTAGTAGATGTCTAGTAGACATTCGAATTAAAAACCAAACAGTATTTACTTTCATTGGGTCTACTAGACTTAATGGCCATATTAACATCATACTGTTAATGTGTTAAACATGTTAAATCAACAGCATACTCTTATGAATTATAATTACTAAGTTTACTTCACATATGGAGCAGTTACTCCTATGTATATGATTTTTGAATTTATGAACACTCCCTTCTTACAAAGGGAAAAAAAAAAAAAAAACAGTCTCAGTCAAGCTATTCTAATGTCTTTGACTGTAACATAACATACGCGCTTCTAGCTTAAGCACATAATTAGGTACCACCATTGTCCTACCAAACTTCCAAGAACATTGTAACCTCATGACCTAGGAGAAGCCTTCTGAAGTCCGCATGAAACAAACCATTTTCTAAGATGGTATCTGAGGAATTTAAAACTATTTTTGCCCACATAATTTTTAGAAGGTTGGTTCAGACTGGCATGATTTAGATTTGAAATTCAACTAGTTTATAATGCTCTAAATACATTCATCGCCACTTGATGCCAATTCATTTTTGTATCCTACCCTTCAGCCTACATAGCTTTTCTGTTCCCCGGTGCTTACCTCTTCTGATATATTTATAGATAGCAATCAGATCCCCTTTCAGTCTTCATTTTCCTAAGATAAATAAGCCAAGCTATTCTACTTCACTTAATAACTTTTTCTTTGCACCATTCCCATTTGGGTTCATTTTCTCTGACTAGGTGTTGCCAGGAATGCATTCAGATAAAGCTTCATCAATGCCACAAACCTTCACATTAATTCTTTCCTCACTACAAAACTACAGTCTCATATTTTTTCCTGTTTCATGACTCATCACACTCACAATAAATGTGTGATTAAATACTAGTCTCTAGTTTTACCCCCTTCTTCATCACTTCCAACTAAAACAGCAGTTCTATTATTAGCACACATCAAATGCACAGATTTTTTTTTTTGTGTTCATCATACCTCCTAACTTTGCATTACCAATGAGCTCTATCAGCACAGTCCTACCCATACCAAGGTCATTAATGAAGATACTAAACCAAGTTCAAACACAGCACTGCTCCACCCTTTAGAAATGTCCTTATTAAGCTTCCAACAGCCCAACAGCTGTGCTGCAGTTTATTTTATAGCTTGTCCCTTCTCCACCTTACATTTTTCCACTAAGCTCTTTTACCTGCAACTTAATTATTAGTTTTGCAGATACCTCTGTATCAAATAATCAGTGTTCAGATCATGCAACAGACCCTCCTGTAAGATATGTCAAAACATACGGAAGACAGGGAGGTAATTAGAGACAGCCAACACAGTTTCACCATGGGCAAATCATGCATGACTAATCTAGTGGCCTTCTACGATGGAGTGACTGCATCAGTGGACAAGGGAAGAGCTATGGATATAATTTACCTGGACTTTTGTAAGGCCTTTCATACGGTCCCACCCAACATTCTTACCTCTAAATTGGAGAGGTATGGGTTTGATGAATGGATGGTTAGATAGATAAGGAATTGGCTGGGTGGTCATGTCCAAAGAGTTACTGTCAATGCCTCAATGTCCAAGTGGAAACCAGTAACAAGCGGTGTCCCCTTAGGTCCATACTGGAACCAATACTATTCAATGTCTTCATCAATGACATAGCAGGATTGAGTGCGCCCTCAGCAAGTTTGCAGATTACACCAAGCTGAGTGGCAATGTTGATTTGTTTGAGGGAAGAGATGCCATCTAGAGGGACCTTGACAGGCCTGAAGGGTGGGCCCATGTGAATCTCAAAGTTCAACAAGGCCAAGTGCAAGGTCCTACACCTGTGTCAGGGCAATCCCCACTATCAATACAGACTGGGGGACGGATGGACTGAGAGCAACCCTGCAGAGAAGACTTGGGGATATTGGTGGCTAAAAAATTGAACATGAGCTGGCAACGGGCACTTGCACCCCAGAAAGCCAATCATATCCTGGGCTGCATAAATAGAAGCAGTGACAGCAGGTCGAGGGAGGTGATTGTTCCCCTCTACTCCACTCTCACGAGAGACCCCGCCTGGAGTACTGCATCCAGTTCTGGGTCCTCCAGTACAAGACAGACATGGAACTGTTAAAGTGGGGTCCAGAAAAGGGCCACAAAACCAGTCAGAGGGATGGAACACTTCTCCTGTGAAAAAAGCCTGAGGCAGTTGGGGTTGTTCAGCCTGGAGAAGAGAAGGCTCTGGGGAGACCTTATTGCAGCCTTTTGATATATAAAGGGGGCTTGCAAGAAAGACAGAGAAACACTCTTTAACTAGGGCCTGTAGTGACAGCACAAGGGGCAACGGAGTTAAACTGAAAGAGGGTAGGTTTAGATTGGACATATTCAAGAAATTTATGATGAGGGTGGTGAGACACTGGGACAGGCTGCTGAGAGAAGCTGTGGATGTCCCATCCCTGGAAGCGTTCAAGGTCAGGCTGAATGGTACTTTGAGCAACCTGATCTAATGAAAGACATCCCTGATCACAGGAGGAGAATGGGACTAGGTGATCTTCAAAGGTCCCTTCCAACCCAAACCATTCTATGATTCTGTGAAATAATGCAATGACATCTGGTAAATCCAGTGTTAAGATGAGATTTTGTTTCGGGGATGCACACAGAAGATATGAAAAAAAGAGACACAGATAGAGAGAGAAGGAGGTCTCGGATCAGACTGGCACATTCTACCTGGGACACTCATGCTGCATTTTATTCCATGTTCCATTTTCCTTCATGTCTTTAATTATTCTTTCCTCTAAGGCTTTGCATACTATCAAGGTCAGGCCTATTCAAGCGTTGAAGTGTCAAATTAAGAATTACTCCAAGTGAGACCATATTTTGAGAAACTCAGGAGGGAAAAATTCTGATGTGACTATCTTTTTAAAATTCAGGCAAACCATTCTTTTTCTTTTCTTCCTTGTTCATGTTATTAAAAACGAAACACTTGAAGTTCTACACCAGGATAACATTTAGCAAACTTAACTCTCAAGACCTTAGTCATAGAGAAATAAATTGAAAATATTTATTTTAATTTACATAACCATGTATTTCTAAGTACTTTCAAACCATAAAATGAAATGACATCTATATTGTCAAATAATTTACAATGCAAGGAAATAACTGTATACAATAAATAAATAAAAAAACCAAACCAACACTAAAATGCAAGAGAAGCTAAAGAAGCCAAGATCACTGTGCACCAGATAGTCTTACCACCTTAAGGAAAACAAAGTTACTAAAATTCTAACTTTTGTTTCTGCATTTTTATTTTCAACAATACCACATCAGAAATTATCTTAGTTGAGTCATTTTGCAGATTATTTTCTTTTGAAGAAATTAGCTTATATACACTGATCTGGCTCATCTGACAACGAAAGCCTTGTAATTTGACAACTTTCACACTGGAAAATGTAATACTTATCTAATTAGTCAGTGATTATTTTTCAACTTTACACACAGTAAGTTCTCTCCAGCAGTCTTTTCCAACTTGATTTTATGGCTTGTAAACTGAGCATGTAATAACCCTTTAATGACTGATGGTCACAAAGATCTGGTTAACAAGCATCTCCCAAAGACAAAGTTGGTCAGAAAGTACAACACATTCACAAACCACAGTCAAGCCAAAACAGGAACAATTTATACCACAATGGACAGCTGGTGCACTAAATATTCAGACCTATTAACTGATGCGTAAAACAGCTCCTCTTGTTCATGGTAAGTTTCTACTTTCCAACTTGGCCTTGAACAATGGTAGGGTGTTCACATATAATACAGTATTTCTTACAATATTAATAATGATGTATTACAGTGATCTAGAATACTTACTTAGGCTATCAACAGGTAGAATGAGTAGGCACTTTATACTAATTACAACGTAAAGGTAAAGCTTTTATACCAAAGAGTACACTAGAAGTACAACACGGTGAGATTTGGATAGTGCTTCTCTGTTCAGTGAAGATGCAATATTAAGTAAAAGAGTCCTACAAATTGCAGGTAAAGGACAAAACTTTCAAATTTTCACTGCTGTACATCTCTATCATCACAAGAAAATCTTCCATTACTCAATCTTAAAACAAGTGGCAAACTAGATCTGCCAAAATATAATCTAACACCTATAATACACCTGACTTCACAGATCAATAAAACTCCCTTTTTATCAGTTTTAAATGCAGTCTAACACCATGGTAGAGACATATGTATTAACATAATATCACCTCATAAGCAACACCTGGTAAAAAAAATTATCTTCCTTTCTTTTCTTCAACACATTCCCACCAATCATTTTGTGTCTCAATTTTCATTAATACCTATCATTAAAAAAAAAAAATTAAATACTAACAAATATTACATTTGAGACAGGAAACAATGGATAGAAGTACAGATATATAGGAAGAGTAAACAGTTCCAGGAATCCTTCTTGGATTTAAAAAAAAAAAAAAAAAAAAAGTCCAAGACTACTTGTTGAATACTGAGTCATTCTATGGGATGTTCAATCTTTGTCATTACACAATTCTCAGCCAGCAAAAATATTAACTTAAATGGAATCATTTCAAAGTATCAAAAAGCCACAAGTGTTAGTAATCACTTGCAACCAGTTTTTCCCCTCTGCACTCCCATTGTTTAGTTTCAAAAATGTTCCTGAATGAAGATACCAGAAAATTGACCTCCCAATTGCCTTTTTTTTTTTTTCCTAACCTATCTTAGAAAGCTGGGACATCACAAATTTGCTGGTACATTCAACAGAGTCAACACAGGTGTAAAATTTGACATAATCAAGACACACACAAATAAGGCAGCCAGATCACTTTTGAGGACTTCAAACCCTGACTACACTAAAAGATATCCTGGGCCAATTCTGGCAAACAGACCTTGAGGGCAGGGGATGCATTTAACATTGAGCTATTTTTACCTTTAAATTCCACCTTCTCGATTTGCAGCAACACATAGCCTGCGGCTTTCAATGTTACCAATAACAGTGTAACGACTACAAAATAATCTACAGCAATATTTTTGTCTTATTTAAAAGGTCGTTGAAATCTGTATTTCAGAATGAGCCATATTACTTAAGTGAAGTGCTCTCTACCTCACCTGGAAAGAGTCATTTCAACATATACCAGCTGATAGCTGATTTTATACACTAACAATCCTAGATGTTGAATCAGATTAATAATCAGAAATTAAACATCATCTGTTATACTGATCTCTCCCACTAACTCAAACCATCAAAGGGAAAATTTATTGCACACAGACATGCTCAAAAGTTGATTTTAGTCTGCTTACTTGCTGACTTATTTCTAGCCTCGAGGTAATAACAAAAAAATAAAAGGAAAATCTGTCTCATTATTTTGAGACGTTTACAAAGGTAAGGTAACTGGATTTCACACACTTGTAAGCAAGAACTTCAATAAAGGATATCACTTCAGAATATTCAGACATTTTTATAATGTCTGACTATTGCCAGTCAGATACCTCTGAATCACATGAAATTCAAATTGTGAACTACTAATCCTCCAAGGCTCATCAAATCAACGAGTGCTGATTTTCAATTAGGTACTGCAGAAGCATGTCTTATGACTGATTTAAAGATTTGGTGAAGGTTTTTAAAAAAGGACCATCATCCAAGACCAACTTAAATACACATTACTTACAATTGCAAAACTGGCTTCTTTGATATAAGGAAGACCGAGTTTCCATAAAAATGCTAGAAATCTTTGAACTGAAAACTTCCAAGTTTTGCTATCTAACTACACAACAGTTTTTTTAAAAAATAAATATTAAATAAAAATGTATTTACTCACAAGAAACCAATTCCAGATTACTATAATCTTCACTAAACTAGAGCTATAGACAATGATTATATGCACGAGTCACATGAAAAAGACCCCAATAAGAAGCAGAGGATGTTTCACCTTCCAAATTAGTTGCTTTTAAGTGTCTCATATTTCGATTCTTCCTATTCAGTCCTAAACAAAGCCAAACAACCTCAGATTTGAAAAGCTAAACAAAACATATTAGACTAAAATACAGAAGAAAGCTAACCTACAGGAGTAATATGGCTGAAGACCTGGATACAAGAACCACGAGGCAAATTCTCAGTGTTCCATATTGAGTCTCTGAAACCAGTATTACGTAGCCTATCAGTTGCCTTTTAGTTTCATCACTTTTAAGTACAATTTTTCCCCTTGTCACATTTGCACAACACTCTGAAAAGTACTTATTTGTTTTGTGGTTTTCCTTAGGTATTCCTGATGGTTCCAGAATCCAAAGAAACCTAGCTATCACAGAAGCAGAAGGAATTAACCATGACCCAAAACGTTATTAATGACTGAAATTTCTAGGAATGCAATGTACTATAAAAACAGGATTTTAATCTTTTGATCACCAAGGGAAATATGTAATGTGTTAGCCACCATGGGACATGTTCTGTAGACCTCCCCCTGAACTGTATGGAATAAAATTCAAGATAAATGTATTATAGACCTTATTTTTGCTGAACAAGTCAAGAAGATTAAAAAAAAAAACAAAAACAAAAACAAAAAAAACACCACAAAAACAACCAACCAGTTTCATCAGGCAATGATGAATTTAAAGCCTTGTCAACAACTCCTTAAGATAAGTCCCATGGACTTTTTAATTTAAATCATTGTTTGCATAGGGGCATACTAACACATTTCACTGTTACCCTAACGGTCAGCAAATCCATTATAAGTTCCTGAGGCAAGAAAACCAATAGAACTACTTGTCCAGTTCAGATGTTTAGATTTAAACTGGGTCTCTGTTACATATACATCAACAGTATTAAGTCAATAATAACAATGGATAATTGTCCCAATAAAATAACTTTGAATAACCAGCAGCACTGAAAAAATACATAATTTTTTCTTTAAATCAAGTTGTGTGATTTTCCTACACTAAGTTACACTTATTCCGAGCCATACATTCTCTTACTAACCAATTACTTTTTAAAAGATAACACTCAGAATTCCCTTCTGCCAATATTGTGTTCTTTAATGTAGCACTTAAGAGCTGAATTAGTTTGTGGCCCACAAACCTTTTTAAACACCTCAGAATAATAAGCAGTTAGAAAATATTTATTGAGAGTGCACTCAATGCTCTCTCAATAGATAGCTCTTTCTATAGTATATTACTGTAATAATATAGTAATAGAGTGCTTTCCATAGAGTATTGACTGCAGTCTCATTATGCTTCAGATTTTGTGTTTGCTTAGTCTGCTCTACAGAAATTTTCCTAATATATGCATTAGCCTGAAACCGAAGTTTATGTCTAGAGAATATACATTTCATGCTCTAAGTACATAAACACACAGCACAATAAAGATCACTGACTGACAATGGCTTCATACAGAGAAAATCTAGTATTTATTCTATATTCCCTGTATCAACGTTTTGTTTCATATCACATAAATACAGCTTACTTTCAGCTTGAAGACAGCTCAACATTTGAAAGCTTTGAATTAGACACAGTAGCTTTTTAATTTAAAACAACAACAACAACAAAAATCATGCATTTTCCTCCAACCTGTTCTTGCAATAAGAATACAGTGTATTGAAATCTGAGTGCAGCCAGACCTGGCAGCATTTTAACAACCAAAACAGAAGTGAAAAAGGTAAGTTCCCGCTATGGTTTTGTCCCTGTCTATGAATGCGCAATTTAAAAATTGAAGTTATCAAGAAATTAATATGTATGATCAGACAGATTTGGGGTTTTAATTGATTTGATGGATGAATAAAACAAGTATAGTTTGTTAAAAATCTCTTTGATAAACCAGACTTAAGCTTTATTTCTAAAAGCCAGGCCAGCCAAAGGTATTTTGGGGGAATACAGTGTTCTCCTCTAATACAAACATTAATTTGATCTAGTTGTACATTTAAAGATTTTTACAACATCATAAATTGCATTCTATCCTTCTAAAACAATGAAAATGTGTCTACAGAAAATAAAATAGAAACGTTTATAGGATTAGGCAAGTATATGTGCTGACACTAGTCACAAAATTTAAAACATAAGTTCAGGCAACATTAACTGCTTTAAAAAAAAATCTCTAATATTGCTGATTCTAAATCTGAAACGTTAGAGATTTTTCTCAATGCCCTTTATGGGTATAAAATATAATCACAGCATACTACTGAGAACTACTTATTCTATCATACTTTTCTTTATGCCCTTATCTTTCAAGGAAGAGCATTCCTTTTGACAAATAGCTAATTTATTAGGAGAGAAAAACCCCCACATGATAACAGCACTAACTGGGACCTATTTTGACAGAAGCATGTCATGCCGGTCACAGTCATGCGGTCGGCACGCAATACCCAATACACAGAAACTTCCGAAACGCACACATTCATTTCCCTCATTCCCAAGAAAGGAGTGAGCCGCCTGTTTACGTACCGAGAACCTGCCTGAAACATGACAACTTGGGGGAAAGGGCGGGGTGTCATTCGCCAGGCCAGCGGGCCAGGCTGCATCGGGGAGAGGGTGCCGAGTGCCTGCACATCGCCTGCTTGCACACCCCTGGAGCGATGGTGCAAAACCGCACCAGTCCCCACGGGGATACCGGCGGGGCCAGGGCTGGCCTCTGACAGGCGCCCACAGCCGGCCCTCCAGGGCGCGGGAAGGGGAAAAGGCCAGACGTGAGGCGAGTTCTCCCCCTCTGCTCCTCTCCCCGCGCCCTCGCACGGCGGCAAGGCTTCAGTCGCCCGCTTCGGGGCCTCTCCTACCCGCTGCAGCCAGAGGGAGACCTCACGGAGAGCGATCGGCAGCCACAGAAATGACAGGAGAGCGACTCCCCCTCCCCGGGCCCCGCTACTCCAGGGCCGGGCCTCCCGAGTGGAGCGGTGACACGGCAGCGGCCGCGCCGGCATGCAGGGGGCAGGGGGCGGACTGACGCACCGGCGGGAACCGGAGGGGGAAGGGGGGCCTGCCCCCCAGCGCCGCGCCCGGTAGAGAGGGCGGCGGGCGGGCACACGCCGGGACCGCGGACACGCTCTGGAGTCCCCGCGGGATCCCAAGATGGCGGCGGCCGAGCCCGTCCACCGGCTCGGCGGCGCCCCCCCCACGCCCCGACGGACCCGGGCGGGCAGGGCCCAGCACC
>VYXH01006635.1:329420-369778 GCA_013397275.1 Burhinus bistriatus
GGGAGACAGTGTCAAAAGCCTTGCTGAAGTCAAGGTAGACAACATCCATTGCCCTCCCCTCATCTATCTGTCCAGTCACGCCATTGTAGAAGGCTATCAGATTAGTCAGACGTGACTTCCCCTTGGTGAGTCCATGTTGGCTACTTCTGATAACCTTCTTTTCCTCCAGATGCTTTGAGATGGCACCCAGAACCAGCTGTTCCATCATCTCTCCAGGGATGGAAGTGAGGCTGACTGGCCTGTAGTTTCCCAGGTCTTCCTTCTTGCCCTTTTTGAAGACTGGAGTGACACTGGCTTTCCTCCAGTCTTCAGGCACCTCGCCTGTTCTCCAGGACCTTTCAAAGATGATGGAGAGCAGCCCAGCAATGACTTCTGCCAGCTCCCTCAGCACTCGTGAGTGCCTCCCATCAGGACCCAAATGCCTCTTGGCATTTGGAAGATAAAGTGGAAGACAGAGGGTTTTTTTTTTCTGTCCTAGTATATTTTTTTCTTATTCTGTTAGCATGGACACTTAGTCTATTACCTCTACTCTTTTTCTGTTTCTGTTCATGAATCCACCAAAGATAAAGCCTCAGCGTACACTTCTCAGAAACGATAATTCAGCTCCAGAATTACCTGGTGATTATGTACCAGAAGAACTTCTGGGTCTTGGCTTGCAAAGAATCAAGACATGAGGAACTGCTGGGAAATACTAAATGCAACAAAAGGTTCTGTCTTTTCTCCTTTTAATGGGGTTAAAAAAATAACAGTAAAGAGTACAAATTCATAAGAAGCTTCCTCTATGCAGATTTAGAGGACAGAAATACCTCTGTTTTCTAATTCTTTTGTACGTTTCTTGTATAAGAAAATCCAAGGTAAATCAGAAGATAAGATCCTTCCTTAATATGACAACAGGTCTTCTTCCCATGCATGTTTTTTGGTGCAAACACCTTGTTAGACATGGTTGTGCAATAGATATACCTGACATCTGGGGATGTGTGTGGGTTGGGGGAGGACTGGGAGGACTGGTCACCAGCATGTTGAGATGCAGTGAATGAAGACAGGGCACAGCCTCAAGTACTGCTGTGGCTCACAGAGGGAGCATCACAGCATCACTGAGGCTGCAGGGGATCCCAGGAGGGCCGTAGTTCAATTTCCAACTCAAAGCAGAGTCAAAGCTGAATTCAGGCCAGGCCACTCAGGCCTTTGTCCTGTGGGGTCATTAAAACCTCTGAGGACAGAGATTTCACAGCCTCTGCCGGGCAGCCTGGCTCAGTGCTTGCCTGTCCAGCTTCAATATGCTAATTTTGTGTTATAGTAATGGCAAAGTTAGTACATAAACATTGAGTGGGTGGATTAATGGTAATTATGTATGAACATGTTTTTTTAATGTAGTCTTTGTTGTTGTTTGAACACATTGAGAATCTTGAATGCATTCATATGTTTTGTTGCCTTTAGTATAATTTCTGATCTAATGCTTTTATTTCATGCAGACTGATGTCATTTTTTTATATTAAACAACACCTGTGCTGTTGATCAGCAGTATCTGTCAACCTTCTCCAACATCTGATTCATTTCATTTTAACACCTCATAGCACAGTTCAGGAACGAAATCTTCAATCTCTTGCAGTCAATAGAAATCCTCTCACTGCTTTCAGTGAGATCATGATGTCGTTCCCAAAGTGTCTTCAGGATATGCATCACTGCTTGCAAAAGGATAACATTTGCTTAATCTGAGGTCAACATTTGTCCTGTGTGTTTGTAGATCTTAATGTTTTTCACACTGTGAATTCAGTGTCTTTGTTATAATACCTCAGTTTGGAGATGGATAGACATTTTTCAAAACTGTTTGCTATTAAATATTAAATAAGCTCTCTCTATACCTGAGAAGTAGCAGAGTAGATTCAGTTTTGTAATAGCATTTTCTGCTGTTTAGTATGCAGGTAGTTGATTCAGTCCCACCAATTCTGAACTTGAAAATGTCTTGCAATAAAACAATATCATGACCTTCTTTGCAATTTCTTGGTGTTATTAAGACTGTCAGAAAAAGCAACTAAGTGCCGCATTACTTGTCACGTTAATGGGAAAATTCTAGATCTCACTCAGTGAAGTATCTCATGCATCCTGCACTGCTAAGTCAGTGAATATTGCAAAATGCAAAGGTATAAAGGTAAGAGTATGTTTCAATTTCTCTTTAAGGAAACACCTGGCCTTTTGGTGCTGCTGTTTATCTTCTGAAATACAAAACTGTTCATGCAGCAGGTTCTAGTCATCATTTATTTGACTGCTAATGAGTTCCATATATAATTTTAGGCCCACTTGTTATGTTGTAAATCAAAGGTAAAATTGCAATCCACGCTATTATTGAAGATTTATGGCATTATTCAAATATTGCCACAGTCTAGAAAAGGAGATCTTAGTTGAATATCTTCAAGTTTGTTCAACTGCAGTGTATTTCTTTACCTAGTGACATTATTATAAAAACATACAATGTGTCTTGAGTATTCAAGTAGAGAGAAGCCAATAAAACATAATGGCATTGTCATAAATAGCTGTAGCCTAAAATTTTATATACTTTTCATATTTTGGACCCAGTTCTGTTCTGCTGAACACAAAAATGCCCTAGACTATTAATTATGTAGGAACAAGACAAAACTTGTATGTTGTCTTTGTGGTTTAAAGCAGCATTTAAAGAACAAAATGTTTCGTGAGACAATTTCAAATGTGCTAAAAACCACTAGTCCTTTGGTAAAGGACAAAGTTATTAAGGAAATGGATTTTTGAATACCGTTTTCGATAATTGGTTCTTACAATTCATATACATTCATGAGCGATGTAATGAGACAATTCAATATACAAAATATGGAACGTGTGTGTTGGTGGTTGTTTGCTGGTGTTGCATTTCTAAAAATGCACAAACACTTTGCTAAAAAGTAGCCAAAAATCACATATGCATAGGTAAGTAAACAAACGTAGGTATGTAGTTGAAGCTTGCCTCCAGAAGAGAAAAACTGTGTTAAATAACAGTCTTAACCTGAGAATTAATCCTGCAGAAACAGCATAATGGGGCCCTGTGGTCATTGCATCTCTTTTCCAATCTGACATTCTTGCAAACAACATCATGATCTTTCTCAATCTCTGTTTGGAGAACTCATCTGGCAACTGGGATTCAAATTTCACCTTCCATTTTCTCTGTTAATACACATAGCAGCTCTGCAATGCTAATTCTGCCCTCAGCATCTCCCCAAGCAGAAGGAAAATTATATTTTCACATTAAGCCTTGGTTCAGTTCTAATGGGTCACAGGGTAAATAGGAGCAAATAATGTCATATCAATGTGTGAAAGACAAGCATTGTACTGAGACTGTGCATGACACGTGAAGTGCTTTCCCTCTACTAAGCGCTGATAAGATGTGCACTGAAGTGCTGTGTCCAGTTTTGGGCACTATCCTTCAGGAAAGATGTGGGATAGTTGAAGGGAGTCCAGAATAGAGGACCTGTAAAGACTCAGGTCCAGAAAACAGATTGAAACATGAGAACAGATTGAAAAACTGAGGTTGTTCAGCCTAAGGAAGTCAAGATTGACTCATGCATTTGGTAATAGTCTTCAAATACATGAAAAGCTGTTGCAAAGAGAAAGAAAATAGTCTGCTCTCACTTAATTTGAATAGGACAGGAAGTAATGGGTGTAGACTGGAGCAAGAACTGATTTAGAGCAGATATGAAGAATTTTTTAAGAATAAGGATAATTAACAAATAAGATTGCCTGGAAGCGTAATCCATGGAGTCCCAGTCACTGACCTTTAAGAACAGGTTAGACATCTGTTGGGAGATATAAATTTAGCTGATCCTGCCTTGCGATGTGACCTCTGAAGTCCTTTCCAACCCTATGAGTCTATCATTGTGTAAATTCTAGCATGCTCAAAGATTAAACTGATCATCCGCAGTGGAAATGTCCATTCCCTAAGGTCTGAGCTACGGTCCATTAAAATCAGGGGGAATTTTTCCAGTGACTTTAGTAAGCATTGGATCAGGCCCTAATTGAGTGTGTAATTTGGAGCTGCGTATGGAATTTGATCCACAGTTCTGTGGATGGTATTTGCAAATGAGAAGAATCCAACTCCTTTTCCCAGGGTACATTAGTTTGCAATGGTTACAAGAGAAAGTAAACACATACTAAAGAAGCGATGCTAGATTTTTCTTACAAAATTGAGTAGAATTGACTGAAGACAGAGACAAGGACAAGATCTCTGGGGAAAAATGAGCAACTTTTCTCAAGGAAGAACATGTTAGACAGCTATTTTTTACATCAATAAAGCAGGGCCAGACAGAAAGAGACAGCAAAAACTATGTTAACAACACTTTAAAAACAAATTGGTATCATGAACGTGAGAATGAAATGTTTGTCTCTGCTGAAAGATCAAATTAGCTGAGAGCCTGAAAATGGGCAGAACAAAAGAAGGGAGACACGGAGAAATTCAGCCTGCCAGTGGATTCAATCGGTTGCATAGTGGCTGACAAGGAAAGATCCATTCCCCTTGTTACCAAATAGCATAAAGATTTTCCTCCACTCTGAATGATCAATTAAATCACAAGCACTTATGCCAGCTAAAGCTCTGCCTCTGCAATTACACATGTTTATGCAATCCGGCGGAATACTGATATGCATAAAGTTAAGACTTTGCAGATTTGCAAAATCACAGCTCCTGTGGGCATCCGCAGCTGCGCTGCTTTCGTGGGTTGTGTGAATCTCCTGGAAATTCTTTCTGTTACCCTTGTGTTGTAACAAGGAAATAGGCAAGTGCTCAAAATTCTCCTCTGACAGATGCAGGAAGCTAAGGTTACTAATATGTGGCTAATACACACATGAAAGGTCTTTGCTTTCGATCAATTCATTACCCCTAGGAGTAATGACACAAGGTTTCTAGAACCATCTCCCCACCCCTGTGTGTTTGTTGCAGACGTGTTCTGTGTCGGCACACAAGCTTGAACACTCTACCTGAGAGATCATTTATGAAATATTTATTTACCTTGCATTCGGGGAAGAAAAAAAGAAAAAAGTCTGCATAATATTATTGATGGAACGTTTGACTGCCAAATACTGAAATATTTATAGCTTAATTGTACAAATGATACTCATCAGGACCTGTTAGATTGCAATATGCAGTTGATACACTGTGCAAAACCAGGGACATGTCTTTCAGACTTTGTTCCGGTACTTCAGTGAGTCACCTTAAATCAGGTATGAACATTTTTGCAGAGGCAAAGCTGGAATACCCAACAGCATTTTCCCACCTACGCCATGGGCACTGCAACCCTGTACACAGCTCTCCTCCTACAACTGTGAATATTTACCATTTTCCTCCCCCAGCACCAAGCCCTAACAGGGAAGGTTAGGAGAGTGTACCCACTCACCCACTACTTTGGTCCTGTGCCTACCATACCTGTTGCAGGTAACTACATAAATAGATGTTTCACTGTTAAATTCATAAAGTTAAATGCTTGTAAATATTTTGTGAGCATGACTTTTAATACAGACTTTAACTATGCAATCACTATTTTGATTCCACAGGTTTCCTGGCTTCAATTCTGCTTTTCAGAGGGAAACACACTACAGTGCATTGAGACCCTTCTGCTCTTACTCCATCACCCCAAAACTACTTCTCTCCTATTTTGCTGGGGCTTTTTTCCCTTCCCTCTCTCCCAATCCACATTGCTCCTGCCCCTTTCTTCCTGCTGGCTGGCAGACAGACAGGACAGCAAGCTTCCTATCCTTTCACCTTCAAGTTGAGGCAGGTGTTTTTTCTCCTCTTTTGTCCCCAGTATGAAAAAAACGCCCTATTTAATAGAAATTAATAGCAATTTAGTAGAAAACCAGAGTCAGCCACTGCAAACCTGGAATGTGGCTTTTTCCTGTGCCTGGCCATTCCTTGCATTTTTTCCTTCCCCAAGTAAGGCAAATAATAGAAATGAGGAAAATGGGAATCTATAGTGGATCAGAGAGTAGTTTCTATTCATTCACCACCCTCCCTGTCTGGGCCAGCACTAGAGGCTTCAGAGAGTCCCACCATAGACAGACAGTGGATAGTATCTCTCTTCCACATTGAGACTCATCCTGTTTTTAAATAGTGGCTTAAGATCTGAAGCACCATGTTAAATACCCTTATGTCATTTTGTTCTCTTTCCTCTTTCCTTTCCAGCAATTTTGGTGTAATTTGCAAAGTCACCAGCAAAGAGTTTATGTTTTCTTCCAGATCACTGATAAAGACATTGAACTGCATTAGCTCCTTTGAAGCCATGAAATAACCCATCAGAAGAGAGTAGAAACATGCTGATGTAGCTGCTAATTGGTTCGCAGAGCATTTGATACAGGTGAATTGATTTTGTATAGTACTGGGGTTTTTTACCAGATTGTCATGCAGGGCTACATCAAATGACTTAAAGTAATCCATGTGTATTAAATCAATACATCTACCTTAAGCAACTGCATTTTAATCTCATCTTGTTGCTTGAATGCACCTATTTTCCATTAGAAATATATTGATTAGCATTACATAAGCTACTACCTATGAATTAATTTCTATTTGTTTCCCATATCTGTCTTTATTAGTATTTTGCCCAGGGTCTATGTAATGCGTGTAATTATCCGAACCCATCACATTTATTCTTTACAGTGTGCCGCGTTCACTTTTTACCAGTCATCTGAAATTTCCCCTGTGCACCAATATTTGTTCAGAATGCATATGAATGGCTCCAAGAGTATCTATCTCCACCAATTTTTGTCAAACTCTTGGGAGCATTCAACCCTGAAGATTTAAATGTGTTTTGCTTTCACTGATGAACATTCTCTCACACATACAGTGAAAGGGAAAGAATTTCATATCATTTCATTATTATAACAGAAAAAATTCAGCTTTTCAAAGCAGCTTAGTAAAAACTGTGCTTTCTTATCCAGAAACTAGTCCCCAGGTGAATTCATTTTCACTCACATCAAAGGCAAAAAAGAAATCGTTGCATTTTGCTCTTGTTAGCTATTCAGAGACAATACAATTGTGACAGAAACAGCTGAGCTGGATTTTGGCTTATGCATCGGTAACAAAACTTTTAACCAAGTTAGAATATTGGATGTTCAATTTTAAGAATGGTTCAGCCAAAAAGATCATTCTTTAGGCAGTTTTCACATTCTAAGTTGAGTTTCCAAGTCTGGCATGTACCCTTCAGCAAATCTTAGGAAGCTTGATCTGGGTAGCTTTGACGGACAGCAAAGCAAGGAACCACATCATTACATTTTCACTCTGTCACATTTTACATCTGCAAATTAGGCTCTTCCTTAAAAACTGTCATGCATTTGGGAAAGCTTGTGTATTCCAGTGACATCACGCCTGGTATTTCTTCACATTTTTTTTCCCCTCTATCTTTATTGAAAAGTGAAATGAGCTTTTAAATCTTATGTTTGTCTCTAAGAGAATGAACGGGATAGAGGTTTCTGAATGACTCATTTGGGCCACTAACTCAATTTTAACAAATTTCAGTAACAACTTATTATGAAAGACTGGACAGGATGGGAGGGCTTCTGGCCACATTATGACTGACCTGACTTCAGATTGTTTCAGCCTGCATAGCATGGATGGGTTCATTCTTAAATGCAAGCGGAAGTAATTCACTTGATGAGATGACCATAGCAACATCTATCAATTATCTGACTCATTTTCTAGAAACTGGAACAGCAGAGTTTTCCCAAGATAAGCTTAAACAGACTTTTGCACATTTTCAGTTTTTACTGTCCTTGTTGCCTTCGTGTGAGTTGAGTCGCCAATAAAATGCAACATTTCCTTTCATTGTGCCATCAGCAGATACCAGATGACATCATAAGGAAATGAAATCTTTGCAGTTGCCTCATAGGAAAACTTAGAAACCACCCATGAAACCTACTCTTGTATGAGGCAATAGGGAGGCCAGTTCTGATGGAACTGACGGAGTTGCCGTGGAGCGTGCTAATCCAATGTACACCGAGCCAACCTCAGGCCTCAAGGTCTCAAAGGCCTGACTCAAAATTGCCCTTATTCAGTGGCCTCATAGAAGGATGGCATAGGAGGATCTGTTCTCATGTGGCCTCTATCCAGAGAGGATGGATACATAAATTGGAGGCATTTACCCTGGTGGGAAAAGGCTAGCAATTTACACTCTGTCAGAATCAGTCAAAATCTCACTCTCCATAGACCAGCTCTGAGTACAAAAGATGTAGGTAAAGGACAACTCTGACATTACAGTAATGGTTCTGTTTAAAATTGCAGATGATTGCAAAATTTGATAGTGAATTTTTTCATCACCTCATCACACACTTTTTAGGACATGGTTGTGTATAAGATCAGATAGACCACCTAGCTTGAAACGCGGCTTGCTTACATTTCCAGCATGACCTGAAGATACCAGAAGAAAATCACAAGCTCCCAAAATCTAATTTCCTGCCTGTGGCTGCCAGGCTTAAAATATACATTGGAATTATCTAACATCCAGGATTTAGTTATGCTTCCTGCTGAGTGGAAGGAAAATTTCCAGTGCTGGTTGAAAATGGCAGGGAGCACGTCTTTCCTCAAACATCTCCAGGAACGGGGACCTCTCATGGGAATTTTGGCACCATTTCACCCCAAAAAACTAGCTTTCTCCAAAAGCAGACCTGTCAGAAGGCAGCCTTAATAACTTCAGGCTCTCCTGCACTACCAGAGACACGGGCTGAGTCATCTTGCCAAATAGCTAAGTAACCACTTTCCCAGCACTTTGAAACCCATAGCTCCCAGACATCCTCACCTCGCTGCCACCGATGTGATGCGAAACAGGCTTCTCAGATGGAGGCTCTCCTTCTAATCTGGTAGTTGCTTCAGGCCCTGTAATTTTTTAAACTGTGTCTATCACACAAGGAAGGGTGTAATTTTCTGCCGTGGTATGCATCTTTCACTGGTGTGTGATTCGCAGTGAGATGAGGCAAGGTGTCTGAAAGACATGCCCGCTGACAGTGATGACTTGATGACTCAAATCTTGTGGATTTTCTAAGGCATCAGTTTCCTCCTGGGAAAAATAAAATAAAAATCCCCCCATTTTATCTTTCAGTGATGGATGTTGTGTTATTGTAAAGCCTTTATGCTCCCAGCAGCAAGTACTTAAGTACATGCTACACGCTGCGGTTAAATCAGTCAATGCAAATCTACTTGGATACATTTATCACCACCTCATCCTTTCTTCCTTAGCCTTCTCTGGAACAATTTGCCCTCTTCGTGAAAAACTACCCATCATTCCAAGACATCGTTCTGCCAGAAGCAAGCTTCGTGAAAAGCTAAACCATGCAGGCAGGGTGGCTACGTAAGTGCACTGGAATGTGTTAGCCAAAGCCCTTTGTCCAGGGCTCCAACTCAGTAACCGGTGTGTCATGGACTACATGAATGGGTATCATCTTTTATTCAGTGGACTTTGTGCTATGTAAATTGAGGCATACCCACAGGTAAAGATACGGTATCATTTTTTTACAGGTGGAGTCTAGGCACCTGATGCACTCTTAATCTTGTATTTGTTTATGCTCATTTATTAGCTAGGGTTCTCAAGTAACAATGGTAACGTGGCTGTGCCATGAAATGCATGTATATGCACTTTGACCATTTATAATGGGATACGCTTTTTACCCGAAATGCAAATTTTCTGTTTCAGACATTGCTTTTGTTCCTTCTCTATCACCTCGATGGGGTCGTCACCCACCACAAAGAGTATCTTCCAGGGTAGGACATCATCATGTTGTTTGTCCCTTCTTTTCTATTCTAAACATTATTTTCCCTCCTCAGAATTTTGTAATCAATGTGACATTCTGGCCTTGTTCTCATTTCAAGAAACCTATTTCCCCTCCAGAAATTTCACCTCCTAAAAACATTAAAAAAAAAAAAAAAGACTGTGGTGAAAAACTTACCAAAAAAAAAAAGTGTTTCCTTTTCTGGTATGTCACGAGGAAACAAGTTTATCTGTTGAGAGCCCTTTCCTAGATCATTACGAGGTCATATTTCCAGCGTATCTCAAAAGCCTGCTTTGTATTCAAAACTGCCAAGAAACTGAGTCACCTCCATTAGGAACGTCAGCCACTAATAAGACTTCTGTCCCTCCTTACTGAGACTATGGGGAGAACCATTCTGGTGTTACAGGCTGTGCTGTAGGAGCAGAGCTGGTTAAGTGCCAGCAGGCGGTTCAGGTTGCCACCTTGAAAGCAAATTTTCCCTGAGAAGCAAGAATGACCGACAGAGCGTGGTGAAACTCCGAGGACAAATGGTATCTCTAAAAGGAATGGTGCCAGGAAAGCTATTTCATTCTCATTTGGGTTCCTGACTGTCTCAAGAAACAGCACAGAAAATTGAAGTCTTCATTTTGAATGTCCTTTCTGAGGGCTCCTATTAGATTCCTACTACACATTTTATACTTTTTTTGTTAAATATTTATCATGCAAAATTGTCCCACGTGGTAAGTGATGAACAGAGACAGGAACTTGGATATTTGGTAGTGGTTCTAGGTTTGCTGATGACTTGATTTTTTGCAGAGCTAGAATACTGGAAAGGGAATTTGAACTGCACTGTGTCATCCAGGTTGTATCCATGGCTCTTTCTTGCTAAACCTCTGTGAAAACTCCCGACGTGTCATTGTCAGCAAAGCAGCCAGATTCTTTGAAGATGACAGGAAGCAGGGATTTCTTTTATAAGGTGCTTAACCTACATTTCAACCCCATTAAACAAGCGAAGAGAAACTGTTACTATCCTCTTACTCATTTTTTAATTTAAATTAGTAACAGCGGTGCTATCACTTGCCCCCCAGGTCATGTTATATTGACAAAGATGAAGGAACGTGATGTTCATTTTCCTCAAGGGCATCTCTTAGACATGTAAGCTGACTTCCTTATTGATTGGTACTTGTCAATGAGTAATCAGAAGCCTAGGGATTGTCTCTCTCTTAGTCCGCAATAGATCATTTCCCCAGAGTAATCTACACTCTGTAGGGGAACAGGAATATAGTTGTTAGGTATTTCTTTTCTT
Source organism: Burhinus bistriatus (assembly GCA_013397275.1). Classification (NCBI taxonomy): domain Eukaryota; kingdom Metazoa; phylum Chordata; class Aves; order Charadriiformes; family Burhinidae; genus Burhinus; species Burhinus bistriatus. The sequence goes on from VYXH01006635.1 coordinate 340,459, forward strand.
ATTTAAACATGTATTTTACTATGGTGGAGGGAGCAGGAATGACAGTGACTGGGTAAAATCAATGTGAATTAAATGGACTTCAGGGGAAACGCATTTTTGTTTTCTAAAATTCTGAGAGCGTGGTAATCAGAAGGGTTAAGTGTTTCATCATAAATAAGGCATGTCTCAAAGAACTTTTCAGAGATGATGGGAAAGACAAAGTTTGGGTTCTCAGGGAGGTTTTGAGAAAACAAGGTCAGCGCTTTTCAAAGAAAGATTTAAAAAAAAAAAAAAACTTAAAGGAGGCTCAGGGATAAAAATGATTTCTGGCTGGAGTAATTTAACAGCCAGAAAAAAGAAATCCTTCCCAAGCTCACAAACGTTTAATACCTAACCAGAAGCCTCAAAATTCTCTTCCACCCTAGTGCTAGACTTTTCTGCACTGAATAATGATATCTTATTAAAAACTTGTTAATTGGTGTGACACTAAATGCAAGTTAGTACAGGTCTCTTACACTTCAAGTTCTGCCAGTGTACTATCTTCAGTTTTCACAACTGTGTTACAAAACAATTTCAGTAACGCTTCTGCACTGTATCTATTGAAAGCACAGTGATTACGAATGCTAATACCATGAGCCTGTCCTCACATTCCTACAAAATAGACAGCAGTGAAAAGTGATAATGCAAACTAATCTGCATCAAGACCCACTTGGTAGTATCAGAAATACAGACATTTTGCAAAAAGGACTCTTCTTAATCAAAAGAGAAGAAACCCATCTGAAACAGATTTTTCAGACATGAAAAAGGCTGTATTATGCTACATTATGCTATTATTTATTCCTTCTCATCTTAACCTGCTAAATGCTGTCACCCATGGATTTTACAGTTTCTAGTGAAGAGTCTTACTTTTGGACAGTGAGAGAGCATTTATATCAAGCACTGAACTTACCCCTGCTCCAGCTGTTAAAAAATAGATGTAATCAAAAGCGGATCTTATTAATGGTCAAGAACCCCATTACACATGAACGCATCCTATCGTTGATGCAGAGTCCTTAGGGAATAACCTCCCCCAATTAACAGAGACCTTTGTACAAATACTTTTAGCCACTCTATCCTCCCATGAGTGTTTTAATGGTTTTAAGAAAAATACTCTGTAGCCTTGTGTAAAACAACATGGGGGGAAAAAAAAGAAAAAAAGTCCTGCAGTTTACTGTTTTCCTTTCAGGGAAGGGAGGCATTTCACAAACCTGGTAGTAGCCTAAACACTTTTACAGACTGGGTGAGGGGGTGGAATTATGAAGTAGATACACAGACTATTTCATCAGCCTTGCTGTCCTGATTTCAGAACAGTGCTCAGGAGATCACAGCAGGGTGTCCTATGATACTCTTTGCAGAAAGACTGAAGCCACCATCGTGAAGATTTTGAAGGCCGAAATGTCAAATTCTTTTCCTTAAGTACCCTGAGACACAACCTTCAGTCTTCAAAGGGAAAGCAGAGGAGATTTATTTTCCAGCCAATTATACAGCTCCCCTCTCATTGCTAAATTCAACTCTGAACTAACCTAAAGCACTACAAGAACATGCTTTCAAGCCATGTAAAACATCCCACTGACAATGCAAGGACTGATCCATCAAGGGACACAACTCTCTCTCTGCACTGAAAGGAAAAACAGCGTTCACTTCTGATTTTCCAACACACTGATAACGGTTAAGAGGGGCTTACTTAGGCTTTCCTTGAATTAAGTACATCACCTTTTCCCATTTACAGTTATGTACCTGGGTTCATTTTTAGTTATGCATAGCTGGAGATAAGATACATAATTTTTTCAAAGTGATTATAAATGCTTTAAAGCAGGGAACAGATCCTGCTGGGTATCTTCAAGCAGTAACTAAACTCAAAACCTATGTAAATCCCTTTGAAATACTGGTTTCTCCTTACATAGAGAAATGGTGTTCTGTTATTTGAGTTACTGTGCTTCTTGTGTACTGGTGTGCATTGAACTTATCACGGTAGTTAGAAAAGCCTTACTCCAAAACCCTGTTTTTCCTTAAAAAAACCTAGCTCTTTATTCATAGTCCTCATAGTTGTGGTAACAACTTTGAAAATATGAACCAGACAGTGCAAAAAAAATCTGGTCATTTCAAAGACCTCTTGAAACAATAGCGCTAAGAGGGATGAAATACTGCATACTTCTTACAGGAGTGTTAATTCTTAACTCCTGAAAACAAGTTCGAGGGACATAAAGTAAGAAAAAAAAAATGAATGCACCACCAAAATAAAAACATACAAAAGAGAAAGTGTCTTACGAGCCATAGTCATGGCTGTTACTCAAAGCAAGTGGTAACTGTAAGCTCACTTTTTACTGACAGCTACTATTCTAAATTTCCAAGCTGCTTTCAGGTATCTCTCTTCTAACGGATAAATCAAATAACTTAGCAAAGGGATTTTCAGATAATCTTTTTCTGGTTTTTAAAAGTTCATCTGCACTGCAGGATCCCCCAGGAAGACATTCAGTTTCTGCTAAAAAGCCAGCCACACATGTTTCAAGCAGCATTTAAATCCCAGGTAAGCAGTCCACTGACTGCAGACAGCCCTTTTTCAAGAGCAAACGATGTGAAAAATGGGACCTGTTTTGTTCTGCTTTAGTGAAACCAGACAGCTCCAAATCAGAGGTATTTAAAACATTTATTAGCATTAATCACTGTAGGTTAAATAAAACACAAAACCTACATTTTAGGGCAAAAAATATTATTAGGTATGATACAATTAATACGTAAAACAGAAGGTAAAGTATTAACAGATTGCAGCATCCCATATATGAAGCGAGTGGGTCCAGCCCAGTCAAAGCCCTTATATAAACAAAACAGAGGAAGAGTACTTAGCAGGTGATTTTAAACTTACAATTTAACACCGACTCTGGTTTAAATAATTAAAGTTAGGATAGTAAAATATATCATCATTGTACTGACAAGGTCCGATTATAGTCAGAGTGCTCGCATGTATAATCTATCTAATCACACTTATTACCACGTGCCATGAAGGATTAGTGAAGACAAGGGATGACAGGTAACTTTTCTAGGTATTGATACAGACCCATGTTACGTTGTAGCACTTCAGTTAGACCTGCTGTACCATGAACAAAAATTATAATTTTTTTTTTTTTTACTCTAACTTGAATAATTCTGAGTCCCAATTCTTGGATAATAATGGCCTTCTTTAGATTTCTCAGTCCGCAAGACAAACTTTTTCTGTAATACGCCACTTTCATGCGTAAGAATGACAAGTCAACAATTGTACCTATGTGTATCTCCATCTTCTTGCTACCTTTGAGCCGTAACTTTAAGTTCATAAAGGTGAAATGACCATTAACAAAAAAAAATGTACTTACAGAATACAACGTGCAGTATATGAGAACCAGACATAGTGAAAAAAAACACTACATGTCATCTTAACAATATAAAACTGTACTTATATACACACACATATGCAGAGCATATATGACAACTAGTTCCTTCATAATCTTGTTTTTAAACTAGTTCATGACAAGCCAGAAAAGCAAGTCACCCACAACTGGACAGTCAGAGTCTTGAGTCACAGTGCAAACAAGCTCCACCAAACATCCTTGGCAGTGCAGCCTGGGCTTCAGTCCTGCTGCCAGCTCTCTTGAGAAAACCAGTCTCGGACAAATCCAGCACCAGCTGGCCGACCTAGAACTGCAGTGTTATTATTCTTATTATTAGAGCAGATCAGCTACAGAGTCAGGTCCTCCTGTACAATAATTTAGCTTTTCACCAGCCATTAACTACCAAGATGAATTCTGGCTGCCGCTGAAACTTTTGACTCTGAGTTTGGGGGTTTTTTCCATCTCATTTTTCTGGCTATTTATGAAGGGTGATAGTACTTTCCAAGCAACACAGGCAACAAAAGGAAGCAGAAATCATTAATTTTACATTTGAAAATCACAATTTTTAAAACAAACTGTTCCCTCATTTGCAGAGGCGGATTAAACCTGCACTTTACCTTTGACAAACAGCAGAGAGGCAGTATCATCGTCGAAGGCGAGCCCTGTCTTCAAAAAAAACGTGAGCTGCTCTGCGCAGCACAGTGGCCTGTTATTTTTTCACCTGTGACTTCAGAGTTCCCTACTGAAGCTCACCGTAACCAAAATCTCAAGAACTTACACAAACAGAATCCTTATTCATTTAAATATTTTTCTTGACTAAAAGCAGAATAAGGTGACTCAGATTTGGCCCACCAAGTGCAAAAATATCTGTGAGCCTACCTAGCCAGCATTTGAATTTTAAAATCTGCCAGAGATCCATTGTAACAACTTCCCATTTTAAACTATTTTAACACATAATTCATAAGCCTGTCCTGATTCACATACAGCTCAATGGCAGCTGTGAGAGCTACTTGTTCAAGATAATAACTATTTGATACAGATCAGCATCAATTACCAGTTCTAGCATAAATTAGAGTATACAAGGCACTCGCAGAATTGTCTTACAAAACTTTCAGACATCTCAAGTAGGGTTTGGTGAGTTTTCAGATGTCACATTAAAAAAAAAGAAATATGATGCAAAGATTTATAAAAGCTTAAAAATCAGTTATGCATAACTACTGTATGTTGAACTAAAATTTATGACACCTTTAAAAACGTGGGTTCGATCTCACCTTGTTTCTTAGCAAGAGGTCTAGCCTTTTATCCGGTTTTATTTAGGAAGAACCAGATCTCTTGCAGCATTGGGTCACGGATTGGTGAATCCATGCTGTTGATAAGTTTGATATTTCTTTTGTGCTGAAGGCCAGGTTAACCTCTCCCTCCAGAGCCAGGCATCCATAGCAGACTTGCTTGTACTAGTATGNCCCATAAATTGGTGAATCCATGCTGTTGATAAGTTTGATATTTCTTTTGTGCTGAAGGCCAGGTTAACCTCTCCCTCCAGAGCCAGGCATCCATAGCAGACTTGCTTGTACTAGTATGGGATGAAATGTTCCCTAAAGGAGCCTGTCTTCATCCTCAACTAGCAACAATGATGATAGCTGAATTTTCACTTAAAAAACCCTGGATTATCTGTAAAATAGTTACTGCAATGAAGCAGCAACACGGACAATATATCAGCACAGGTGACAACTGAAAGTTTATCCAAAGTATCCTTTTTCATGGTAGCTGTCCGAGTTTGTGTATTATCCAAGGGCCTATTTTCAAGTATGAGTGCTTCCAAAGGAGTCCAAAATATCTGAGAAATGGATTGTGTGTGAAAAAACAACACAGTTTAGATTCTTAGATAAATCCAGTGGGACATTTCCCACCTATAACTGCTTCAAGCCCTCTGAAGACAAAGAAATGTTCCCATTGACTTCATCTGGCTCTATTTCAAGTCCTAATAATTAGTGCCACTTTATCAAAGCAATCTCACAACAAGCAATAAGATCTGGTTTTTATGTATAAACACGGAAAGCCAGCTCTAGCCTGCCTGTTCATGATTTATTGTGGAAAGTTGTTTTTCCCTTTTGTTTGCTTTTCTTAAGTCCCCCAACAAATGTGCAGTGAGGTTAATTTTCCTCATAAGAGAACAAATTAATGTTGTGGAATGCAGGCTGGGCTTTGGTTTTGAAGCCTACATTCCTACCCTAGTTCCAATTTCCAATGAAACTGATGAAGAAGATAGATTTGTATTTTATCATCTCAGTCACATACATTCATGAAAGATGGAAGTGGAGAATACATAGTTTTACATTATTTCTAGCTCATAACCACCTATTGAATGTTTTTTTTCTACACTGTATCTTCAAGTGCATCAAGCTTCGAAGGTATCACCCAGTGGGTCTTCCATACCACATCCCAATGTGGGTGAGGAGGCTAATCCACAAATTCACAGAATTGCATTTGTAAAGAAATGCTCTGGTTTGTTTTATTAGATTCCAGCCTTTAACCCCAAATTATATTGTGCTCTCTTAAGCTGTTCCTGCACAGAAATATTATTCTTCCAACTTGAAGACTTCTTGGAGCGCTGCAGTGAGACCATGAAGGAGTGGGGCAGTGTGGCACTCTCTTTTAGAAACAAAGGCAGTGGCATCTTTGAGCAGAGACAACTTTGGTCTGGGGCACAGATTCGGAGGAAACCTGGTAAGTAGTGGAGATTAAGCTGGCATTTGCGTTCTTTTTACAATTTCAGTAATTAATGAAGTTTACGCTCTCCAAAGGGAATCAATTCACGCAAAGCACAGTGGATGCATCTTCACTTTTTTCCAGAGCAGACTGGAACTGCATAGGGTCCAGCAGTCTACTTCATGACAACTCCTTCTTTCACATACACAGCACCTCCTGACACAGATTTTGACTTCTAGCCTGTAAAAGTTGCACTCACTCACCCTTTGGATCCAATTTTTTTTTTTTCTAGTTAGCAAATTCAGTCCATTTCTTGCTGATGTTTACTGGAAGTATGAGGTGAAGCCACAGACTTAGAAAAATACTGAAGCAAAGTCCAGCTAGAAATACGGCAGAGAAAATGTAAGCCAAATTTCAGGTTTTATGGGTTTTTTTCACCCTATTATTACAGACAAAACTCTAAAAACATGCCAAGTCCACTTTGCAATGTAAGAAGAGAAGTTTTTGCAGCAGATCTAAGATTTTATATAAAAGGATCTTTTTATTAAAAAAAAACAAAACCAAAACAGTCATTGGCTTAAACAGAGAATCGGAGTACTTTGACAGTGTAGTTTTGACAGGATATTAGAGAGGATTTTCCAACTAGGTTTTGCAAAATCCCTTTGAAGTAAAGCTTTCTGCTTCTGGTCCTTGCATTATTGGTCATGGGAAGTATTGAAATTACTGCTTTCCAGATAAGGAGGCACGTCACCAAGATCATGAAGTCCTTTCTCAGTGAAAAAAGCAAATGGTGCTGTTTTTCAAGTAAATCTAAAAAGATCAAGTTGGGTCAGCAGCACCGCCTACCCGTCTGTGAAGTCTGCTTTCCAAGTTTGATTGCTCCATTGTTACCGTTTTCATGAGGATCTAAAGGTGGAATTTGCCGACCTGAAACACATGAGGAGACAGTGAATTCAATTTTCCTGAGGTAGTAACAACACATGCAGATAAACAATTAGGATGATTTAGCTTGTATAAGAATTACATCTGTGAAACTTCACCAGAAAACAACCATCTCCTGTGTACCTCGATTCTTTTTCCTTGCGTCCTGCTTATGAAAGAAGATTTTCACATTTTAAAAAGTATATGAAATATGGCTATTGAGAATGCATGAAGTACACTGAAATTGTTATCCGTGTATTTAAAAAAAAAAGTTGTCTTACCGAGCACCTTATAACTAAGAAAGTTCTCAGCTTTCTCCTAATTTCGCTTAAATGTGAGTAGTGCTAGTTTAACAAGATCTTGCCTGTCCCAAATCTGCATGGCATTTAGTCCTTGTACACTAGAGTTTTACAAAGCACTGTAACTAAACACATGCTGCCCACACTTGAAAAAGAAAAAAAAAAAAAAAAATCTGTTCTTTTCATTGAATCCCTCCCTTCTTTGAGGGCTACCCATGTCTTTCCAGTTGACAGCTTTGATTACTTAACACACAACACCCTCCTCCCCCAACTCTCCTGACTTTTTAATCATCTTATGGGGTGATTATTTTAAGTGTTTGAAAGAATTACAGCCATCACAGGAGAGCTAGAGATCTCTCCCAGGGGCAGAAGGCACTGCTCCAACTCCCTCCCCCGTGTGCCCTTTTAGTACTGCTGCATCTTTTGTCTAACTGGCTTCCTATTCATGGACAACATACAATGTGCTTTATAACGACAATTATAAATGGAAAAACAAGATCCTCCCAGGTCCAATCTGTCCGCTGTCTTTGGTGTGGGCCTGGTTTTTCCATTAAACCCACTGAGTGATCTCTCCATCCGTATCTTAGAGAGCTTACAGTCATGGTAACACACTTTATTACCTTGGGGATTTGCTGGAAATTTTTTCTGAAGTTGAGTCTACTTTCTATGAATTGCTCCTGGTTTTACTATTACCCATGTTAAATAACAAGAGTTAAAATATTTAATGTTTGTTTGTTATATGCTGCTTTCAGAGAGCATAAAGTTCCTGTGAACAGCTCACCATAATCCAGGTGGATTTTACAGTTTAGGTTTCCCCATCCTTTGCTGCATTTATTCACAGCTCTCTCTTGCCAAATGTTCTATGAATTATGTACCTATGTTGAAGCCGGAGTCCTATAAATTACGTGGGGGGGGGGGTGTGGTTGTGGGAGGGCAAGTTAAAAGCATTCAGGTAAAACCCAACCCCAATGAAATCAAATAGCAAAATTTCATCTGTAAAACTTGTCCCTAAATTACCTTTGCTCAGGCACATCAAAATTTCACCTCTCTTATTCGGTCGGTTCTGAACAGGTATGTTATACAACAAAAGAATGACTTTTGAAGCAGATAATCTTGGGTGTTTGCACAACTGAATGAGAGCGGAAAAATTCCTCGCATTACTATAATAAAGATACTGTATTTGGTCCAACAGAGCGATAAACAGATATCTTGAGGGCTGAAGCATGTATAAGCACTGACATTACAATGCTACAATCTACTTAGGTCACTAAAATATCAGCTTCGCACCCTGCTTACATTATGTTTGGACTTCATGTTTGTAAGTGCCCTTCCAAAGTAAAATAAAAAGCAGAATGGGTGGTTATAGACGCAGTTGTTAAAGGCATTACTTCTGTTGGCTTTGTTTGGAGATAAAAAGAATCCACTAATTCTGAGAACTCTAGAGAATATGAAGAATGTAGTATCTGTGACAGACTTTCCAAGGAGGTAACGCTGTCATTGTAGAGATCTGGAGAGAACTTCTGCATTAGGTACCTACTATTTCCAAAGTGCTTTCAACTCAGTCCCAGCTAAAATAAAATCCTGTCAATCCGACTCAGAGCACAACGTAGCTAAAGAAGCTGTAATCTACAGACACAGTTTCCATAAGATACCATTAAGCAAATACTCTCTAAATATTTGGTTATTCTAACAGCAAGTTTGGGAGAGGAGAGCTTTAACATGCAAACTCACTTAACTTTCATTTTAGAAGTCCGCATTAAACAACTATGTTATCTCTATTTGTTTTTCATTCAGCATTTCATAGTTCTTATGAATTTCAAGTCTTTTCTACAGTACTCTTGATGTATATGCAAAGAAGTAGGCAAGCTTATCTCTGGAGCAAACCCACTGCAGGCTTCAAGGTCAGTGAGCACTTTGTTCCGTTCAGACCAGGACACAATGTATGTCATTAAGAACCACCTTGATTTATTTCATTTCTCAAAATGATAAAAACCACACAGATAACAACTACAAATAATAAACAGAAAAAAAAAATCTCTAGACATAATATTTGCTGGTTAGTTATTCTGGCCTTTGAACTTAAATACTGTTTGTCATTAACTAGCCATGTTTTCTGCTGTTTGGATACCCCCCTGTTGAATTCAATACAAGGAAATAAAGCTTTAAACAGTCTAAAAGTTTTTCAAGTTTGAGATTTTTTTTTTTAGTAGGTGAGTTTTCACTGAATTATTATTTCTTTTATTAACAGATTTATTAAACCATCAAGTTAAATCATTTTAGTTCTAGTAACAACACTTATCCCTGCCCAAGCAGCTTTTACTATCTGATATGCAGTTGACAGGAGTAAACTATCTTGGAGCATAAAACTCAGTCTAACACCTGAGAACCAGCTCCACAGCAAATGATACAGTGATTTGTCACCAAGGCTCGGGGGAAGTGGATAAAAAAAAAAATCAGTCAGAAATCTGTTTGACCGATTGTCTTTCCTTGGGCCTCCTTGACAGCTAGTCTCACAGCAGACCCTGTAACAGAGAAAGGTTTAAGCAGCAGCAGAACACTAAGGATGAGCAGGGAAATGCTGAGCCTGCATCTACGCTTCCTGCTTCTAAACCAGCTCAATCACTGTCGGTGCCTAGAAGCACCGTGACCATCTCCTCTCGTCATTCATCTCTGGATAAATATGGCATCAATATTGCTGACACCAATTCAATCTAGCTGCCACTGAGTCAGGATCAACAGAGGTCATAAACTGAATTAATTTTAGAAAGTATATAATAATTTTGAAAGTATATCTCACTGGTACACATAGTCTCTGTTCTAGAGCACCAAAAAATACCCCTGTATTAGATAACCTACAGCATTGTTTCTTTATGGTATTTCTTTCATGCAGCTGATGCCAGAAAGGAGCAGTAGTGCCCTGACATCCAGCCCAGCAATTATCTTGTTGAAGAAATAGATAGATTAAGACAATTCCTTTTCAAACCAATGACTGCTCTGTTAAGATAGAGTCAGCTCAAAAGGTCCATGAGAGATTGAAATCTTCTGTTGCTTAACTTAAAGACAACAAACTAGACCATAAATAAGAGTCTTTTCTCCATTTTGCAGAGCAGGACACAACTATCCAGCTTGCCAAAGACCACCAACAGCACATCTGAGGATTCCAGATGAAAGGGTCAATCGCACAGAGAAAAACAGATGCACATACATTTATCTAAGAACTTTGCAGCCGAACTGGTGAAATGAGGAACTTAGGGATATACTATTACTGAGACAGTCTAAAAGTTCCATGTGGTTCCCATTGCTGATATTTCTAGGGAGCGAGGTCTGTTGACTGCAACTTAAAAATTTGATTTTGCATTTGTATTAATTAAGTATCTGATTATATATTTTGGTTTCATTTCACTAATGTTTAGACCATGTTTCACAGATTTTGTGCAACAAAACTGTTTGTAAACATGCACCTCTACACATTCGTGCAGAGCTCTTGGTGTCCTCCATGATCTCATTCTAGTAAACACACCACGGTGTGTAAAACAAGAAGTGTCACAAAAGGCTGCTCAAATGTAGGGTTACAGAAATTGCCATGGTTCTGAAGTGAACCATCCAGGTTAACAGAGGGGAAGCACTAAATCAATTGCACCGCCTCCTTTCTGGCACGTCTGAGTTGGGCTGAGGCAGTCCAGGATGAAGGTCAGAGTCTTCTCCAATGCCTGGTAGAATTCCAATTCCTGCTATTGAATCTGAGAGTTGTTAATGTAAAGAGATTAATCAGCACTCTGGGAGTTGCAGTTCTGAGAGTGCCAGAGGCAAAGAGATTGGGAAATGGAAGGGTGGGTAAACAAAATGGGAAGGTAGAAAAATGAAAACTGGAGCAGGGAAGGGAGAGAGACAACAGGGATTGGGTGACAGCTCTGCAAGCAGAACTTGAAGGCAGGCAGATGGGGATTGCTGTGCTGCAGCTGGAAGCACGATACATCAGAGTAATAAAATCTGCTTTCTTTGTTCCTTTTTGAATGTGATGCTCCAACTATAAGCTGTGGCATCCATTAGCTCAGAAAAAAAATCAGGCTTGGAGTTGGGCTTTTTTTGTTTTGGTTTTTTAACCTGAAACTAGTTTCATCATTGACCTGTACAAGACTGCCTGAAAGGCTGGAAACAGCCTTAAAGCTGAGCGTAAGGAAAAAAAAACCCACAGCTGGTTATCATGCTGAAACAGGGACAAACACAACAGTGCACTGATGAAGAGATACTTGTTTAGTGTGGAAACAGATGTGATGTGATCAACCTGAGCTGGCACATCAAGATGATGAAGTCCAAGTCCAAAAGAAGCACAGTCCTACTGTCCAACACAACTACAATTCTGCTTAGGGCAAGAGGCAAGAAGTCACAGTGCTGCACAGTGGCTTTCCTTTTGGAGGAAGGGGAGATTTTCATTAGCACAGGATGTGAAATCCATGGCTCACCTGAGAAAAGGCAGACTTACTCAAGTAGTGGTACAACAGCTATACAATGGCCAGAACCTCCTCTTAAAATTGTTAGCTGTATCACAGCTAGGTGAGCAAAGCATTGCACTCTATAAACCTTGTTAATAAAGCACAGCCAGCTGTGAAGGCATGGCAGAAAGAAGCAGGCACATCTTGGCCAACAGTTTTGGCATTTGCATACAAGACTCTTCCTGCACCAGTAGGACTTATGACAGTCACACTTCTCATCTCCCCAAATCCTTGCATCCTTTGAAACCAGTTTCACTGGTGTTTTAAAAGTTTCCCATGTCTCTCACGTGGGTTATAAAGCTTGGCCCACTAGTCAGTCTCTGGTTTCTTTTACTCCTCCATACTTGCAGTGAAGCAGGATTTCCCCAACAGACAGAGATGACTGCTGTTTACTTCATGTTGTAAATTTTCATGCAAGGTAGCACATATTTCCAATAAAGGATATTGCATAACTAAACATAGTTAAGTTGCAATTATTTTAATACTCCTAATAGCATATCTAACAGCATCTCCATACAAGAAAATAAAGCTGGTTGTTTTTTTTTTTTTTAAAAAAAACAAAAGCATAGAATGCTGACATTGAAGCTCTTGCTAGGGAAGAAGCAATAGAGCTAATTTTGCTCATTTAATTAAAAATATGCAGACACCCCCCCCAAGATTTAAATCTTACATCCATCAAAGTAAACAACAGAATTCCTAATGGCTTTAATTGCTAAGAGATCCAACTTTGATGTGAGGTCCTGCTGTAATTAACTTTGGGCTGTTTTGGCTTATTTACTAGTTTTTGTTGAAGAGCTCTCCTATGGTTGGAGAGAAATCCAGGACCTCACAAGTTTAACTTTAAGAGTAGTCCAAAGGCCAGTAAATTTTGCTTCATTTATTAAAATTTGAAAGCAAGAGGAGAAAAAATCCTAGAAATACAGGGAGCATAAACTGTAAAGAATATAATCTCAAATACTTATAAATTAGGGCAATGTTTTTCCATCCTTTCACAGTAGGTGAACACCCCCTACAAAAAATTCAGTTACAGGCTTGGGCTGCCTTAAAAATGGCATGTGTGAATTGCTTTGCAACATAAACATACTTGATTTTCTTAAAGTGTCTTTCATAGACCTCTTCACAGTAGTTCACAGATATCCACACATCAACAGATAACAGGATGAAAAACACCAAACTCATCTTTCACAAAGCTCAAAAATTGTCCATCTGCAATTCCACCCGTCCAAACCCATTTGAGTCAGAGCAAACATTGAATTACCGCTCGAAAGGATCCCTCTCCCTGCCAGAGACAGACATTTCACATATTCCTCTCTACTGTGTCCAGTATACAACTGGTTAAACTGTAAACTCCAGAGATTGGGTTTGGGTTTTTTAATCTCCCAGTATTTCTAGGAAACAAGTATTTGGGTTACATTAAATATTCAATATACAAGCTGCTGGCAAGGCATCAGAAAATCAATAGCTTCATACATTTATAACTGAGCATTTACCACATGAAAGGTTGTATACTGAGACAGAAACTCTCTGCTCTAATTAGGAAGCCTCGTCTAGGAAGAACATCCTTATCTGGATTTTTAAACATCAGCCTGTCTCTCCTTCTCTTAGTACTAGCATCAGTAAAACCGAGCATGCTAGCAACTCTACACCCTTTCCATAGAGTGATTCTGATAACCTTATTCCTCACTTCCCTCTCACCCTCCGCAGAAAATGCTGAAATGCTTCAATCTTGTCCCCTTTGGTAGCCCACCAATCCCCAACATTTGCCATACTTCAAAAAAAACCATGCACACCCATCATTCATTTTTTTGTTTAAGCATAAGTTTCTTTCATATTTCACTTGGCTAGGTATTCTTCAGCGGCTTCCTTGTCCCACCGCCTGTTTACCTTTGGACCTACTGATGCAGACTGGTATTAACCTGGGACGTACAGTCTCGGCTCTATCATTTACGGAGGATGGCTTTTATGTAATCTTCTCTTTCATATCTGGGGCACCTTCACGCTACGGAAACAGGCAATACACGTACCAAAGAGAAACGGCTGGGCGTGTCCTAGATATGAATAAGGCAACTAAGGCTTATTGGAGTTGCTAAATGAATGGGTGTCTGAAAACTGCGAGGGTGTGATTGCTACTAAATGACAGCGCACTTGGGGCAGCTTGTTTAGTCATTGAAAACCAGCCAGTTTTAATGGGTAAGCTGCCGTCCCAGGCACAAGCAGTGGTCAGTGGACTACAGCCCCACAACCAAGAAGGGGCAATACAGAACTGCTATGACCCCCCCGCACAGGCACAACTTTATACTGTATTATACTGCTACCGTGTAATACATTCCTGGCATTTTTGCTGCTGCTGAAGCACAAACCAGCGACAAGGAGCTGCTGTGCCTATGATTCTTCTAAGGCTGGGAATAAAAAATTAATAACATTTGATCCTATAGACAGTCAGCTATTAAAAAAAGAACTACTGGAAACATATGAAAAACCACTATAATCTTAAGCCCTTTTTATGTCAAAAACCTTTCAAGACAGACATTGGGAAAAATTTAGCCCAAGTGGGAAATATACAATTGTACTAAAAATACTCTTTTCTTATTTACAGAGAAATAAAACAGCCACGTGATGTTTTACAACCACAGCAAGACTTCAGTCAGGTGCTGCTAAATGTAACCAGTGTAAGTGCAGTGGCTCGCCATCTGAAATCACAGGGGTACAACAGACAGCCAGGAGCTGCATCCCATTAGGCAGCTTAGTGAAAACTCTCGAGCACGGAGAACACCAACTTTGCTGACTCTTGTGCTCGCTCTGCCTCCTCAGCCTTATTCACCTGAGTACACTGACTGCAGAATCCCGCTCCTGCCAGATTTGCCCCATCTTCAAAAAAATCAGAAACTGTTACTGACTCGTCTTTCACATCTTGTATTTTCCTGAGAAGAATTAAGGACAATGGATTTGTGTTGAGACTGTGTTATTAAGGCATCCCTCAAAGCAGTCAAATCCTCAAATCCTGAGAGAAACATTTAAAAAAGATCTTTTAAAAATAGTGTAATATAATAACCTTAGAAATGAAGTGATCTGTCTATAATCTCTACAATGTTTCCAAGATTTATCTGGTTGTCGGCAAAACATCCCAGTTCCCCTTTTATTTTCTGCCTTCTTTATATCATTATGTTGAGTAATTTTTTCCCATTATACTATTTCACTCTGTTCACAACATTCTCCCTGGAAGAGACAGTTGTTAGACACCTTAGGAAGGAAAAATGATTACATTAAAATACCCCTGGGAAATGAAAAGCATAAGCAAGCAGGAGGTAATTTTTTTAGCTAAATTAAAATGCAGTCTACCCTTTCTGTTTGGGGTATCGATTTCAAGAAGGTGTTTAATGGAGAAATTCTCCACGCATGTTGGAATATCATTCCAAGTCCAGGCTGTAAAACAGGCCATACATACAGTCTATCTTCAAGATCCAAGGTAAACAGAAGTTGCCGTCTCCCTGTTCAGAGGCTGGGGAGCTGCACCGTGCCCTTCTACAGCAGCACGAAGAGAAAGGCACGAACTCTTGGGCAGCATGAAAGCAAAACCAAAGCTGCAGTATTACCTCTAGGGCATCATACAAATTAGTCAACAGGGTAGGAGACATGGCCACAGAAGGACTTCATACACTGAAAAGGCAGAAACGCTGCCATGCAACTTGGGCATAGACAGACTTTTCTGGAAATTGCACAGACTGAAGTAGTGTAAAACATCAGGAAGTTATCCATACCCTCTGCCCAGTCACAATCGCACTAATTAAGTCTCCTGCTAATTAAGCATTTTTCACTTGGTTTCCACTATATTCCTATAAACATACACTACCAGCTCCCTCCTTTCTCTCCACTGAGTACTTGATAAGGTCACGAGTACATCCACTGAGACCAAATATTTCTATATATAGAAATAATTGCCTGTGGAATTAAGTGCACTTGCCTGGGTATCTAGTTCATACTAAACTTAATTTAGCTGATTCTCCTCGTCTATTATATCCATTATTAGGGACAGCGTATGCTGCCAGCTGCAGCATTGCCTATCAAAGATGGAAACTAATTATCTAATTACATGGCAAGGATGAGTTCCTCTGCAAGAATGTTCACAACCATCAGATGCAGACAATCAAGTAAACTATCACAAAGAAGAACCGGTTCCTCCAGATAGCCATGTTACACACTCCTCCTTTTTTAAAGGAGGTAAAAGAAAGGTAGCGTATTCTAGGAATATCGGTTCTCATTAACAATTTCAAATACATCCCACGTAAGCGAAGCAAACACTTGAACAGGCCCCATCTCGGGCAAAGCGTGGTAGATAATATGAGCTGATTATGAACAAATAAAATAAAATAACTTTAGGGAAACAAAGTTGAGTTTCTTGACATACTGTCTCCTAGGCTTCTGCACCCCAAACCAGAATTCAGGGAGAGGAGAAAGCACCAGAGTGGAAGACCAAGTTGTGGAGCTCTTAAGAAATCTCAACCTATACAAGCCTGAGGATGCAGAGGAAGCAAGCCGATGTCACTGCAAGGCCATTCTTTATCATCCCTATTGTTTTTGAAAGGTTCTGGAGAATGACTAAAGAAAGGTGAATGTTATATCTGTCTTCAAAAAGGGCAATAACAAGCCATGGATCTACACGGCTGGTTAGCCTCACTCTGCTTCCTGGGAAAACCACGGAGCATATCCTTTCAGAAGCTGCTTCTGAGCACATGAAGGAGAAGAAGGTGACTGGGACCAGTCAACATATACTTTCCAAGGGTAAACCCTGTCCAACCAACCTAGTTGCCCAAAATGATAGTATGACTAGATCTGTGATTGAGCGAGAGCATTGGATGTTGTCTACCTTGACTTTAGCACAGCTTTCAATACTTTCTCCTACAGCATCCTGGTATATCCAAGTTGGGATGTTACAGTCTAGATAGGCAGACTGTTAGACTGTGTGAGAAACTGGCTGGATCATCAGACTTAAAGGCCAGTGGTTAACAGTATGTATCTACATACAGGCCAGTTACAAGTCGAGTACTTTGCTTATTACCTTTTATCAGTGGCCTGAAGGAGGAAAAAATATGCGCTCAGTTCAACTCTCAGATGATACCCAACTCAGAGATCCGTTCAATACCCTTGAGGGCAAGGCTGCTGTTCAGAGGGCTTTAGGCTGGAGGAAGGAATGGGCCAACAGGCCTTATGTGGTTCAGAAACGACAAGTGCCAAGCCCTGCTTGTAGGAAGGATGTGTCCCTGGCTATGAGACAGGGGAAGCAGCTCTGCCCAAAAGGACCTGAGGGCAGCAAGCTGAGCATGAGCTAGCAGTGCACCCTGGCAGCAAAGATGGCCAACAGCATCCTAAGTCATACCAACAAAACCCAAGCCAGTAGATCAGGTGAAGTGGTTATCCCCTTCTAGATATGGTCTAACACAAGCTGGGTAATGCATCCAGTTTTGGGGCCCACGACACAAGGAAAATGTTGACAAACTGGTGCAAGTTCAGAGGAGGGCCACCAAGACAGTCAGGGGGCTGGAGCACTTGCCCTGTGAGGAGAGACTGAGGCAATGGGGCCTGTTCAGCCTGGAGACGAGATGGCTTTGGGGGACCGCAAAGCCACCTGTCAGTACCTACGGGGAGGGCTGCTAAGGTGACAGAGCCAGGTTCTTTACTGAGGTGCACCCAGGACAATGAGCGATGGCAGCCATGAACTGAATCAGGAGAGGTTCTGACTTGATACACTGTGGGGGGATGCCACTGTGAGGACTATTTAAACACTGGACTCGGCTACCCAGAGAGGTTGTGAAACCTCTGCTCTTGGGCTCAGCCAATGGCCCGAGCAACCTGGTCTGAATTTGCTATCAATTGTGCTCTGAGTGGCAAGCTGCACTGAAGGTCTCCTGAGGTCCCTTCCAGCCCGCAAGGTCCTTCCCACTTGCAGCCAGAGACCAAAACTGGAACCCCTAGAAGGCAAACTGAACAAGACATTTTTTCTTGTCCTCATGAGGAATGTCAGTCTCATCTTGTTTAAGAGACCTGGAGAGAAAATATTTTTTTTTAAACGGATTCCACTGCAATGACTATTTTCTACTTATCATAGCCCTCCAGGCGCATTTCTCAACATTTAAGTTTTTATCAACATGATAAGATCAACAGTATCGCCTCTACAGCAGGCTTGATCTGAAACAGAAGATGTGAGCCAGGTCAGGATCTATATACAGATTTAGAAGGAATAGGCTTACCCCGTATCTACTATCTACTATGTTTTGCTCTGATGTATTCAAGGTCATCTGCATGAACAGCAGTCATAGTACTGGCCCATTGGATTTCTTGATGTCCTTGGGAAAGAAGTTTTTAGACCCAAAACAGCTATTTTCAGACCACCTCCAAACAATCACAATTAAATAAACAAGTGAATAAATAAATAAAAGGGAGCATTTACTTACTTATTCCTTGAAAAAGTTCTTCAATGTTAACAGCATTCTTTGCACTGGTTTCAACAACAATTGCACCTATAGATTCTGCATATTCTTTGGCATCCTTCATAGGAACCTCCCTACCGGAAAAAAAAAAATTACAATAAAAGAAACTAAATTTTCAAAAAAATTTTTTTTTTTTTTTGGGGGGGGGGAGACCTCAAACACAGCCTAACCAGAAAAGCATTAGTACGCTATTCTTCCCTGCAGAAGTAGTACTATCTTTCTTCTTATGGCATTTAGATCACCATATTCAAAATATCAAAATTTCACCAACGATCGATCTGCAGATTTCTTGGACTTGCTGCTGAATCCATGCCTTGAAAAAAGGAATATGATTTAAATGACAACCTCATTTGTTTGGTTTTTAAACTTGACCCCGATAAGAAAAGCATTAAAACACTACAGAAAAGACATACAACTCTGCTGACCCAGGCAGCAATCAGCACTGTCCACACCAAGTGTTCAAACAAGATAGGGTACAACTGTTGGGGAAGAAAACGATAATAGCATCGTAAGTCTAAGCGAGTGCAAGCAGCAAGAAAACAAAGAGAGATTCTGAGAGAAATATGAAAGCCACTGACTCCAAGCACATTGGCAAGAGCAATCTGGGAGTTGCAGATTCCCTGGGGGAAGACCACCATTCTGTGCCATGTCACCAAAGTGACACCATCTTAAAATCACTGGTAGAACATCCGAATTTTGTAGCCAATACTTCATAGGCCAAAAGCTTGTAAATGCAGTTTACAACATGCAAAAGACCTCTGCTTCAGACACAAAGCAAGCCTCACACTGATCTTGTATCTGCCTGAGCCAGGTGGCAAAGCTGAATCTGCCTGTGTCCGCTGCCGTCCGTAACTACCGCTATTCCTGATTTTTGAGCAACAGCTCAGAATCAGAGACTGAACACGCTAACAGGCACCCAGGGTACACCAGATCAGGGGTGCACACGTTGAAACACCAAGCTGCCAGCACTATTTTTCTTCCAGTTGTTCAATACATCAACTCCGCGTGCTTTGTGTGGCTCTATAGCTCTCTGTTGCACATGCAGAATGTGCACCAACTCCTTCACCCCACAGCTCTGATGTATCAATCCAGAGACTCCTAGTACAATTTCCTCCTATTATGAGTGCCTTGGACTTTAACAGAAGGTACCTAGGTGAGAGCACAGCAATGCAATTTCACAATTAGTTTATGGAGGTATATATTTTAAATAAATCAGATCTGCTGCTCATGGGAAACATGCAGAGAGGCAGAATAATTGCCTGATTTATTACAAATGGTTTTCAAAAAAAATTGGCCTGCAATTCCAGCATCTGGATTCAGAGCTTGTTCCCATTACTTGCCTCTTTGTATTATATGTCTTTTTATTGTAGAAGACACAGGGAAGGCAGCATTCCCCTTACTATTTCTGAAATGGCACCTTGGCCTTTATTATGAAAGGTACCACCATCTGCAGATGGCCCTGGAGATAAGAAAAAAGGAACTTAACTATGTAACATTATATTCAAACAACAGTAAAGGAAGACATTTGAGAGCACAGGATTATATCAAAGACTTTCAACTTGCTGTAATTTAGATGAGAAAGCAAACTTCAGGAATCAAGGAAAAGGTAAAAGAGCAGCAAGTGGCAATATTCCAAGGAAGCATCACAAAACTTCTTAGCCTTCTCTGATGACATTTCTAAAGGAAGCCTATAAACATCCACAGCACATGGGCAATAAGCATCATGCTATCCAGCGCTGCTGACACCGAGAAGGCTGTATACATCAAGTGGAGTTATCATAATCTGGATGTGAACATTGCCCAGATGTTGTCAAAAAGGAAAAGCAAATATGCTTGAACTCTAGGCCAAGAGATGAGAATTCACGCAAGATGGGCTGAAGAGGGAAGAAGGCAAGAACCATCAGTGGAGTGCTGAGAAAGTGTTACTCCAGGGCTACAGGGAAAGTTAGAGGAATACCTGTTCTGAAAGATGTCAATCATTTCATTTTTTCCTTTCCAAATCATTCTATTGATTCAATCTCCCTTGAGATTTTCTGAGTAATTACTGAATAAAGAAATATTCTGGATGCAGAGGGAAGATCTGAGCATGAAATTCTGCTGAATTCTCGTAACCAAGGATCTGGCAATTTCCAGTGAACACAATTTGTTAAGAAGGTGCACCCTATTTTTAGGGAAGTAAACACTACTTAGTTGTTGTTATGACTACTAACTTCTATAATCCTCAACAAATATTTTGGACACTTAAAACATTTTAACATTGAAGTCTCAGCTCCTGTCTTTGAAACTACTTTTCAATAACCTGTCAGAAGGACAGGACACATATCAGAAGGAAAAGTCTACTACTATTACTTAAAAGTAATCCAAACACTCAACAGTACTAGAGTTGACAGTACTATAAGAAATATGACGATTTATACTAAACAAAATTGCCTGTCTACCTGTAGAAATTCCTTCAAAGTGGAGAAGAAATTTACTTCAATGGAGTGCCAAAACCTGCTGATAGCCTATTAACAACACTGAGAAGAGCAGCCATGACTCTTGAGTGTCCCAAATCCATCCTGGCAGCTCAAAACCAAATTTTAGATGCTAAATGAGGGTAACGTGGTCAATGATTGTAAGAAATAGTGCCAGTCTTTTCCCAGAGGAAAATAATCAGTTTGTATTGCTTCCATTCATTCCTCCTTACATTATCTCCTACAGTCACAGAGTTGGTAGAATTAAATCAACTTGGACCTGGTCAGCTTGTCCTCTTTTGCTTCTATTCACATTGGTCTTAAAAGCAGCTGTCTCTCTAATACCCAGCAAAACATCTGCCAGAAGTTCTACAAATCTAAAGAGAGACGCCAAAAATGCATACAAACAGCAGCTTGCTCCTGTGTGCTCACATGATCTCATTTTTAAATTCTCTGTGCCCAAAGGCATATGTATTTTCTAC
Organism: Burhinus bistriatus; assembly: GCA_013397275.1. Lineage (NCBI taxonomy): Eukaryota > Metazoa > Chordata > Aves > Charadriiformes > Burhinidae > Burhinus > Burhinus bistriatus. The sequence continues at coordinate 361,684 of VYXH01006635.1, forward strand.
TTTTTGGAAACAATCTGATAAATCGGTGACACATTTCAACTAAAATCATTTTTACTGAAGTCAATCTGAATACAGAAAGCTACCAGAGAATACATACAGCTGCATGTATTGCATAAACAATCAGATTGCTGGAAGAACTGTGAAAACATAACACGTACAATACAGTCTGCTCTCTCTTTAACTGGACACCACTGGATGACTTTAGAAAAATAAAAGCTGGGGGACGCAGAAAGAATAACAGCATAAAAAATTCTCAAAACTATTCATAACTACAGGAGGAAAAAGAAAAGAAAAAAATATTAAGGGACATTAGCTCATTGAGGACAATGAGCACCATGCAAACGGCAGAACATTTTGTGCGTGGAAGAGCTGTACAGGAGCAAGAAACAGATGATCAGCAATCAGTAAACAACAGCTGGTGTTTGAGAAGAACGTGGTGGGAAGATCACAGTCAGTCTGTGAGGAACCCCAGTATTGTCCCAACTCTTCTGTGGTGCAGGTTTTCCTTCAGGTCTTCAAGTTAAATGCTGTTCCACTGGATGCAGGTTAAAAGCTTGCTCCCATGGCAAATGCTACCAAAAGCAGGGGGAGGACTGGTTATGGATTCATTGCTATTAGTGTCATTTGTCACAATCTCCAAACTTATTGCCCTTGATTTAATCAGGTAACTGTATTGCTGGGAACGCTTAAGTTTAAATTTAAGGGGACTCCCAAGGCAACTGAAAACTCCAGTTTGTGCTAACTGGTTTTGGGGTTTATTTTTTATAATTGTTCTTTCCTCTGTTTTTTTTTTTTCTACTTCACATTTGGAAAACTTTAGCTTCATACTATAGGTCTCGGCTTCACCATGTTGACAAGAATATCACAACATCAAATAGACGTCAATATACTATCCATGTCTCCAATTCTTAGCCCAACAGAAACCAGGAGTCTTCCAGCATCAGGGCTTGCTTAGGTCTTACAGAAAGCAGCGACTCACAGTTTTGTGTTGGTTCATGGCTGACAGGGGCAGGGAGGGAGCAAAAAAAAACCAAAACACCCAAACAAAAATAAAAACAAAACAAAACAAACCCAACACAGTTTGGTTTTGGAAGCACTGCATCACTCACTTAAGTTATACATGTGCTTCAGGGCTGTGGTGAACCTGGGCCAAAGCAATGATTATAAAACAACAGGGGGATGTATTTGAACAACCATGAGAGCCTATGAGGTCCTAAGAGGAAAGCATCAAATACAGCCATTGCGTCTGTGCTCATGGTTGAAACGAGAAATAAGAGAATCCTGGGCTGACACAGAGGATGCCTACTGTACAGCAGAATGTGCTTCTACTTCCAGAAAGGATAAATGTGAATCCAAACTAGAGCTAACAAGCAGAAGGGTGACTCTAGCTTCACTCTCATCCCACATTGCATCATCTCAGCTCTTCTGCAGGAGGGTGGACTCAACCCTCCCCTCTTTTCCCCAGGAGGTTCTTTGCTTCACACAGGTGATACAAGTTTTACTTGAGGTTAGACTCCTAAAAACAACAAAAATACACTTTCTACATCCAGTATTATGGGACAGTTTCACAGTTGTTGCAAAGCACAAAGTACAAGTTGTCAAAGCTTCTCTGTCAAGAACATTATTCTACCTCAGGCCCACCCTTCTAGCTTTACATTGCTGGTTTTGCTCATCGCTTAATACATTCTGTGCCTTTTAACATGAATGGAAGAAAAATAAGAGAGAGTACTTTTCCATTCCAAATGGTTCAGCAGCTGAAGGGTGTAGATTGTACAAATACACAGGAAGGGCAGTAAAAAAGAGGTTAAGAAAGAAGTACATAACTCAAGCTGTGCTGCTGCTGGTGAGGTTGTGCATTGGCAGGACCACTGCTGTTAGGAAAGACTCAATACAGCTGACAAAAATTCTATACTATTATAACAATAAGATAAATTGGTTACTTGAAGGAAGGAAACAATATAGTTACTGCAATCAAAGCAACAACAAAAATGGATGTATTACCTGATATCAGAAAGATCACATTTGTTTCCAGCAATCGCCATTACAATGTTTTCAGGACCATGTTCTTTTAGTTCTTTCACCCATTTCTTCAAAGTATGAAAAGAATCCTAAGTCAGAGAAATAACAAATAAGCTAACAGCCTAGTCTCCGTTGATGTATTTGCTTATTTTTCTGAAGTTAGAGGAACACAGCTTTATCAATGCAATAATAATTTTATAGATCAGAAGAAGACCAGAAGAAGATCACTGTATCTACGTAATCTGCTTTTCAAACTTCAGGTCATACGACTTCACCCCAAATCAATTCTTGCTTGAACTTGGACACTTGCCCCTTTGCTCCCCCTCAAAGCAGCACTGAATGTGTGTCTTATATTTTCCAGTGATGAAGAAACTACCACAGCTCTTTTAAGTTTGGATAGTAGCTAATTTCCTTCACTTTTAATGTGAGCTTCATTTGTCTAACTTCAGCTTCTGCCTGGTGGATTACTATCTCAACCACTATCATATTTTTGGTAACATCCAAGAGAGGTTTCAGTGACCCCTTTACCTCCACAGTTCCAAATCTGTGGCCCAGTAAACCTCAGTTTACTCATGAAACCAAAGAGACAGGTAACAATTCACTTGGCTTTTTCCCTCCAAGTACAAAATCCAAATATTTTTTGATGCTACCTACCTTTTAATAGTAACTTTTCTATTTCTTTATACTAATGAACTAATAGCATTAAAATAACTTCTGTTCCTAGACATTCTAATTATAATACACGGTTGAAATTATTCCTGAAACTCAAAGTGAACTCCCAAATACACTATGAATCATTTTTTCCCCTTCAGAAATGCACGTAAGAGTTGCGTCTAAATCAGTGATGGCTGTACTGGTATCACTGAAGGGAAAGCACTATTAGTCATTTGGGGAAAAAACATCCATTTTGCTTTAATGGTCAATGCTGAATATTAAGCATCAGAAAGTGAAATACACATTGACCTTCCTCTCCTATTTTCGCCTCTTTATTCTGTGAGCTGTTCCACATAAATGTGGAAAAAGGCTGCCAAAACAAAATTCTATTCTTACAATGCATTACAAGATCAACTGCAAGACATTTAAATTAAAAATAAGTATCAATCCAGCAGGATTCACTCTTCCTCATATTTTCTTGGCACATTAGCAAAGGAGAACAGTACCGCTGTGCAACAGTGGCCACCATCATCAGCCACAGATCATTACACTAATGCACTGGAGAATCAACCCAACCCTCTCAACCTAGTAGTAAATAATTCAATTGGCAGGAAACGAATAAAATGCAAGTGAACTGTCATGACCATCCATCCATTAACGCCACCTCTAACTCAGCTTTATCAGCGGGGGTTTCTTTCAAAAGCAGTGGAAGAGGCATTCAGCTACAACCTCCCAGCCTCCTCTGCCTGAGAAATGAGCAAGAGCAGTTTAGGATCTGAAAATACAATTTTCATTCCAAATGAATAATGTTGAGACAAAGGTCAGAGACTGTTATTTCATTATTCGTTTCAAAGTTAAGACATGAGTCCCACAATGCAAACATGAGATGATATGCTTACTTAAAAATAATTAGTTTAGAAATCAGTAATATGCAAACAACCGAATTTCTGTTCAGCTGATAAAGCAGACAGCTGCTTTTTGCAGTAAAACTACAATTCCATACAGAGAACCTAAGTGGTGGTGGTGGTGGGAGGGGGTATGGCAGGATATTATCCTCTCTACTTAGCCAGAGGAAATCCAAAGATACTTTGACAAAATGCAGTCTCCAACCTTTTGTCTAGAAGAAGTTTAAACAACACACAAGCAGGACTTTATATTTAATTTTTTAAGGCAGTTGGACACCTCCATCCAATTCTACACCAATTACCGAAGCATATACACCCCACGGACATCAACAGGGATTAATGTATAAATACTTGTGTAGTTGTGGGCTTTAACTCCAACTGTGGCCCAAGCAGAGGAGTTAACACAGGCACAAAGCGTACTGGTAGTCTTACCTGTTTGGTGATATCATAAACTATCACGGCTGCTGCTGAACCTCGGTAGTACATTGGAGCCAAGGAATGAAACTGTTAAAACATAACCCCCCCAACAAAAAAATATCATTAATAAATCAGAATTATCACACACTTTGTCAGGTCACAAAGACTTGCCATGGCAGGACCACTGACTTTCCTTCATCCCATAGAGAACAGATCTCTTCAGTGGTTGCCCATCTCTAATTTTCCTTAAATGCCAAGGAAGCAGAGCTGCCTTATCTCCTGCTGTCCCTTCACCCCACTGGATTTAGGCAATCAGCACTTATTGGTTCAATGAATCTTTTCTATTACAGGGCATGGACTTTGAGGACAAGTTTTGACATGAAGATCACCCACACTTGGAGGCCTATCCTGACAGCATATAGACCCCTTCCCCTGGCAAACTGCAACATTTTGCTTTGTAGTTGTAACAGTCTGGGTTCGAGTTTTATAAAACATTGCAAATGATTTGGATAATATTAACTTGTCAGAAAACTCTGAACACCTGTCACGTTTACTTATCGTACACTATGACAGATATTTTGAAAAACATGGGTTGTTGCAGTTTAAGTTACTCTTCGGCTTTTTGTTTCAAGGGAAATGTCCTTTGAGAAAAAAAACGAGCAACAAATATGTTTATTATAACAACAGCTTGCCAATAAACAGCATAATTTTCATAATTTACCATGACTAAGCAGCTGATTTAGAATTTCATCTTATAATTACACAGAGAAAGGAAGTCAAAAAGCCTTTCTGCTGATTCAACTAAACTTAGTCTTAAGCAAACCAAAAATAATCTTTCTTGGAAAATACATTTAGTCTCACTGTACTCGCGCAGCCATTTTACAAATTTTTATTTGCAAAGTGATCTGCAAAAGCTTCATATAAAGCTGCAGGTGATAACTGAGGTCAACTCCTAAATCAAATGCATTATTAGGGCAGGGTACGAATCTCACCGCCCAGTGAACGTGCATGGATCCATGTGTTACGTTGCAAACCTCTGCAGATGTACTGGATGCATCTTTTTCTCAGAACTGCACTTACAGACTGAGCATTTGGACCTAGCAGCCTCCACATTTCTGGCTGTTTCACGTGCAATGTATAACGCGAGTTATTTGTAATACTGGTTCACTTGTCAGTTTGTAAGCTATTTATCACAGATCACACACTCCAGCTCAAGGTCAATACTTTCTCTTGCAACAGTAAGGATGCACAGCAGCAGTGACAGATGGTCAAGTGCTGAAGTGTTTTGGGGAGTGAGGCAGGTGGGAAGGCTCATTAATAGGAGAAAACAGCAGGAAGGAGGATGAGAAAAGAAAGAGGAAGTGTGGTCTGAAGAAAAGGGATCAGCCAAGATCCTGAGGGAGTCGGGTAGACACGTGCTTTCCGGGCTTTTAGTGTGTGGCTTTATTAGTTGCCTGTTTAATGCAATAAACGCTTTACAGAATTTTTAGGCTTCCAGATCATGACAGCAATTTCCCGTGGGATGGGATGGGACGGGACAGAACAAGACTATTTCAGTTGGAAGGGCCCTACAGCAATCATCTAGTCCAACTGCCTGACCACTTCAGGGCTGACCAAAAGCTAAGGCATGTTATTAGGGGCATTGTCCAAATGCCTCCTAAACGCTGACAGGCTTGGGGCATTGACCACCTCTCTAGGAAGCCTGTTCCAGTGTTTGACTACCCCCTCGGTAAAGAAATGCTTCCTAATGTCCAGTCTAAACATTCCCTGGCACAGCTTTGAATGATTCCTGGGCATCCTATCCCTGGATCGCAGGGAGAAGAGATCAGCACCTCCCTCTCTGCATCCCCTCCTCAGGAAGGGGAGGGTTGCCCCTCAGCCTCCTTTCCCTCAAACTAGACAAGCCCAAAGTCCTCAGCCACTCCTCTCAGGAGATTCCTTCCAGCCCTTTTACCAGCTTTGTTGCTCTCCTCTGGACACATTCAAGGACCTTCACACCCTTCTTAAATGTGCTCAGAACTGCACACAGTATTCAAGGTGACTCATGCACCAGTGTTGAATACAGCAGGATAATCACTCCTTTGGACTGGCTGATTATGCTGTGTCTGATGCACCCCAGGATGTGGTTTGCCCTCCTGGCTGGCAGGGCACACCGCTGACTCAAACTGAGCCTGCTGCCCACCAGCACCCCCAGATCCCTTTCTGCAGGGCTGCTCTCCAGCCACTCCTCTCCCAGTTTATACTTGTGCTCAGCATTACTCCATCCTAGGTGCAGAATCTCGCATTTTGACTTTTTAAATTTCATCCCATTAATCATACCCAATACTTCAATCTATCTAGATTCCTCTCCAAGGCCTCCTGTTCCTCAAGAGAATCAACAGCACCTCCCAGTTTGGTATCATCAGCAAACTTGCTAATGGCACATTCATCGCCTGCATCAAAATCATTGATAAATGTATTGAACAGAACTGGGCCTAGAATTGAACTGTGAGGAACACCACTGGTGACCGGTCACCAACCAAATGTAGCCCCACTCACTACAACCCTTTGACCTCTGCCCTTCAGCTTGTTCTTCACCGAGCGCACTGTGAGCCCGCTCATCCCACAACATTGAATAACTTGTCCAGAAGGATGCTGTGAGGGACAGTATCAAAAACCTTACTAAAATCCAGAAAAACTACATCCACTGCCTCCCCTTCATCCTCTGAGTGGGTGACCTTACGTAGAAGGGTATCAAATTAAACAGGACTTTTCCTTTGTGAACCCACGTTGACTGAGCCCAATGATTGCAGTATTGTTTAAATGCCTTTCAATAGTACCCAATATAATCTTCTCTGAAATTTTTCCAGGAACTGAGGTTACAGTAACAGGTCTGTAGCTCCTTGCGTCTTCCTTCACGCCCTTTTTGTAGATTGGAATAACACTGGCTAGCTTCCAGTCAGCAGGGACCTCCCCAGACTTCCAAGACTTAGTAGCTGATAGAGAGGAGTCCTGCCATAACATCTACTAGCTTCCTTTAGAACTCTGGAATGAATCCCATCAGACCTCATGGACTTGTGGACATCCAGCTGATACAGCTGGCCCCTTACAATTTCAGTGTTCACAAATGGAAAGTCACTATTCCCACACTCATGGTCCTCCAACTCAGGGGGACCGGGCAGCCCAAGGTATATCAGTGTTATTAAAGACTGAGGCAAAAAACACACTGAATGCTTCCACTTTTTCTTCCTATTAGTCGGATGACCATCTTCAACAAGTATCCGTGCCATGTTTTCTTTAGACCTCCTCTTGCTAACATGCTTTAAAAAGCTCTTCTTGTTATCTGAAACAACGCCGGCCAGTTTCAGCTCTGAGCTTTTTGGCCTTTTCTGTCTTCTCCCTGTATAAACGAACCACAGCTCTGCACTCTTCCTGCAAAGCCTGACCTTGCTTCTAGAGATCGTACAGTTCCTTTTTCCTCTTGACGTCCACAAGGAGTTCGCTGTTCAGCCAAGCTGGTCTTCTGCCCCGCTTGCTTGACTTATGACACAGTGGAATTGCCTGCTCCTGTGCTTCTAAAAGGTGATTCTTAAAAGCTGACCAGCACTTATGGGCTCCTAAGCCCTCAAAAGCAGATCCCCAGGGCACTCTGCTAAATAGCTCCCTGAAGAGCTTGAAGTTTGCTCTCCTGAAGTCCAGGGTAGCAACTCTGCTGTCCTTTTTTCTCATTACATTCAACCACTTCATGATTACACTCAACCACTTCACGATTACTGTGGCAAAGGCAGCCACCCACCATCACATCCCCCNGCAGACCTCCTTCACTGGATCCTGGACAAGTACAACCAGATGTAAAGTGGAACCAGGATGGAAACTACCATTTTTTGGGTAGGATTCATTTTTGGCTGGATTCCCAAACCAGCTTGTTGTGCATCAGATAAGGCTCAGCTGAAAGGAAGGGGTGAGAAAGCACAGCTGAGAAAAAGAGGGAAGGACAGGACCACCAGAAGCCAGATTCATATCAGTTTAGATCACACTCAAACAGCTCCGCACTTGCAGAACTACTTTGTGCACATTTCTGCTGGTACAGTCTACTGCCACTGGAAGTTTTACCTGCCCCC